>SJYT01059544.1:35559-79161 GCA_006410635.1 Cephalophus harveyi | reverse complement strand
CTCTTGATGAAAGTGAAAGAGGAGAGTGAAAAAGTTGGCTTAAAGCTCAACATTCAGAAAACGAAGATCATGGCATCTGGTCCCATCACTTCATGGGAAATAGATGGGGAAACAGTGGAAACAGTGCCAGACTTTATTTTTTTGGGCTCCAAAATCACTGCTGATGGTGACTGCAGCCATGAAATTAGAAGACGCTTACTCCTTGGAAGAAAAGTTATGTCCAACCTAGATAGCATTTTCAAAAGCAGAGACATTACTTTGCTGACTAAGGTCCGTCTAGTCAAGGCTATGGTTTTTCCTGTGGTCATGTATGGATGTGAGAGTTGGACTGTGAAGAAGGCTGATCGCCGAAGAATTGATGCTTTTGAACTGTGGTGTTGAAGAAGACTCTTGAGAGTCCCTTGGACTGCAAGGAGATCCAACAAGTCCATTCTGAAGGCGATCAACCCTGGGATTTCTTTAGAAGGAATGATGCTAAAGCTGAAACTCCAGTACTTTGGCCACCTCATGCGAAGAGTTGCCTCATTGGAAAAGACTCTAATGCTGGGAGGGATTGGGGGCAGGAGGAGAAGGGGACAACTGAGAATGAGATGGCTGGATGGCATCACGGACTCGATGGACGTGAGTCTGAGTGAACTCTGAGAGATTGTAATGAACAGGGAGGCCTGGCGTGCTGCAATTCATGGGATCGCAAAGAGTTGGACACGACTGAGCGACTGAACTGAACTGATTAAAGCTGAATATATACACATGTTATGAACCAACAATTATTTTCTAGGTATAGATCCAATATAAATTGATGTATATTGATATACATCATCAAAGGTCATATGCCAAAGATCATATGCCAAAGCACTATTCTTTTTTGCCCCAAACTAAAAATAATGCCAAAATCTTCAACATTTAATTAGATTAGTATGATATGATATATTTATGCATGGGTGATTTATAGCTAAAAGCAATAATACGAATGGATTTCACAAACAAATGTTGTATAAATGGCTTCATGTATAAAAGAGTTTAAACAATGTATTTCAATTTTTATAAGGTACAAAACTTGTTGAAATTAATCTATACTGTTAAAAGTCAGGATAATTGTTTCTGTGGAAGTGTGAATTTGTGACAAAAAATAGAATGAGGGAACTTCTGGTATGATGGCAATTTTCTGTCTATCAATCTGGGTTCTGACTTCAAAGATGTGCCCAACTGGTGATAATTCAGCAGCTATAAATACCTATAATATATGTTCAGGAAAACTATTTTCATCACATTTTATTTTAAAGTGTTTGATTGATGCCTACCTTGTAGGATGGGCTTCCTTGGTTGCTCAGCTGGTAAAGAATCTGCCTGCAATGCCAGAGACCTGGATTCCATCCCTGGATTGGAAAGATCCCCACTCCAGTATTTTGGCCAGGAGAATTTCATGGACTGTATAGGCCATGGGGAAACAGTGGAAACAGTGGCAGACTTTATTTTGGGGGGGCTCCAAAATCACTGAAGATGGTGACTGCAGCCATGAAATTGAAAGACACTTACTCCTTGGAAGAAAAGTTATGACCAACATAGATAGCATATTCAAAAGCAGAGACATTACTTTGCCGACTAAGGTTCGTCTAGTCAAGGCTATGGTTTTTCCATTGGTCATGTATGGATGTGAGAGTTGGACTGTGAAGAAGGCTGATCGCCGAAGAATTGATGCTTTTGAAGTGTGGTGTTGGAGAAGACTCTTGAGAGTCCCTTGGACTGCTAGGAGATCCAACCAGTCCATTCTGAAGGAGATCAGCTCTGGGATTTCTTTGGAGGGAATGATGCTGAAGCTGAAACTCCAGTACTTTGACCACCTCATGTGAAGAGTTGACTCATTGGAAAAGACTCTGATGCTGGGAGGCATTGGGGGCAGGAGGAGAAGGGGACAATGGAGGATGAGATGGCTGGATGGCATCACTGGCTTGATGGACGCTAGTCTGAGTGAACTCCAGGAGTTGATGATAGACAGGAAGGCCTGGCATGCTGCCATTCATGGGGTCGCAAAGAGTCGGACACGACTGAGTGACTGAACTGAGCTGAACTGATAGGCCATGGATGCCCAAAGAGTCGAATATGACTAAATGATTTTCACTTTCACTTTCACCTTGTAGGAAGCACTGGACCTGTTGGGAATGACATTAATATGAATAAATGTTCTTACTCTTAAGAATTTTTAAATGTAATGGAAGAGATAGTTATGAAAGCAAGAAAATACCAAACCAATAAGTCACGGGAGCAATGGTATGTGCATTTGGACAGATTTAAGCATCAAAAGAGAAGATATATACTGTTGGGGGAAAAAAAAAAAAGGCAAAGAAACAAGTGCCAGAAAGATAAGAAAGTTTTAACAGAATTGGTACTTTCCATCCCCATTTCTTTGCCAGGGAATCAGAAGTGAAGAGAAGAAGAAAGATGCAATATGAATTAGAGGAGAAAGAGAGAATCAAATGAAAGATTTTGTTTTATTTTATAATAGGAGCATGTGTTCTAAATATTGAAAAATGAATAACTTTTTATAAAGAGGTGATGCTTAAAATGTAAACAGAAGTTGAAATTAATGATGGAACAAGGTACCAGTAGCAATAAGAGAAAAGGAAAATGAAGGTATGAATATAGATAGGTAGAAGAATCAGCCCTGAAGAAAAGACAGATATCTTACTCTATATCTGTAGGATTTTTCTGAAATATACTGGATGAACAATGTGGGATTGGGTCAAGGGTATCTACTACATGGCTATGTGCAGCTCTTTTTGGTAACCTGGATCCTTTTCATTCTCCACATTTAGAAACTATTCTATGAGGCTGTGTTGAACTGGAGAAGACCAAGACCCAGAATCCTAGAGTTTCCACAATGTATGTGAATATATGCCTCAGAGACTGCCTAATCTAAATTAGACCTACAAAATATACACCTATGGGATTTGATGATTAAAGTAATCAATTTAATCAATGAAAATAATCAGAACTCTAATTTATGCCATAGAAGAAATTACTTTATAAAACTTACAGATTAGAAATTCAGAGCCAAGAAAATATTTTTCTCTTTTGATGCAAATATTGATAGATGAGTTAGAAATTTAGACTTCAGGATTACCCTCAACTGCAGTAACTTTGCCCAGATTTTCTGGTAGAATCATTATTCATTCTATTTCTCTCTTTTGTTTCAAAATGTAATGTGTTTAAATTTTTATTTTCTCTGTGTTTTAACATAAGTCCTCATAACTTATTTAAGATTAATGTTCAGCCACACAGTCATCTTCTAAACAGAGAAATCAGATTGCCACCAACCCAGAAAAGTTCTACGTGGTTTGAGTATGTTGTATGGGAAGCTTGTTGCTCATCTTGCTCTTCCTTGCCCGGTGAGGGGACTCTTTCTAGTTGGCGAGTTCTTTCTTGGCATTGAGCAATGCCAACTTTGGGAAGAGGATGATGAAGGCAAAATGAAGCTGTTTATTCTTTTCTTTTTTAATTAATTAATTGTTTTAATTGGAGGCAAATTACTTTACAGTATTGTAATGGTTTTTGTCATGCATTGACATGAGTCAGCCATGGGTGTACCTGTGTCCCCCATCCTGAATCCCCTTCCCAACTGCCTCCCCATCTCATCCCTCAGAGTTGTCCCAGATCACCAGCTTTGAGTGTCCTGTTTCATTCATCAAACTTGGACTGGTGATCTATTTCACATATGGTAATATACATGTTTCAGTGTTATTCTCTCAAATCATCCCACCCTCGCCTTCTCCCACAGAGTCCAAATGTCTGTTCTTTATATCTGTGTCTCTTTTGCTATCTCACATATGGGGTCTTGTGCAGTTATTCTTAGGGTTTTTGTTTTACTGTGTTGCTGAAGTTTCTTACATGGATTTCAGAGCTCTAGGGCTGCTTGTGTTTGCAAACAGCTATCTAATTGTTGATCTTTGGTGGGAGATGGTGTCTGCAGTCTCCTCGCCACCTTTTTGATGATCACTCCAAGCAGCCTCCCTTTCTGAAGCTCTGAGTCCTCTTAAAAACTCAGGTGGTTGTTGGCACACTTCATTTCTTTGAAGCTATCGAACTCACTGTAGCTGATATTTAACATCAGAATGAGAATTTCTCTCATCTCAAGGAAGGAATAAGCTCTATTTAAAAATTTTACCTGATTAGGTCAGGATTTCCCCACCCCACTCCAAGCCCTTATGATTAAATCAAAGTCACACAAACTACTAATATTTGGATCACCTTCCACATATAATGTAAGATATTAAGGGAGAAAGGTGCATCATATCCATAGGTTCTGCCCACACACAAAAAGAGAAGCTTATACAAGATTTTTCACAACAGGAAGTGGAAATATTGAGGGCCAGCTTGAAATCTGTCTGCTCATAGATAAAACAATAAAATAAAATGGGCATATACATAATAGGGAAAGAAGAATTTATTTTCCAAGACATGTGTTTTTTGCCTGTGCATATGCCATGCTAAATAAATATTCAGAGTAAAAACAAATAAATACAATTATTTACATGTATACATAAATTAGTGCATGTGTGTGTGTTAAGTTGCTTCAGTCATGTCTGACTCTTTGCAACCCATGGACTGTAGGCCATCAGGTTCCTCTGTCCATGGGATTCTCCAGGCAAGAATATTGGAGTGGATTGTCATTCCCTTCTCCAGGGGATTTTCCCAAGCCAGGGATGGAACCTATGTCTCCTATATTGCAGGTGGATGCTTTACCATTGAGCCACCGGGGAAGCTCATATAAATTAGTAGTCTTTTGAAATTTCAAAGTGTGTACTGATTTTCATTCAAAACAGTGCTGTCAACCAAACCCACATATTGTAAACCCTTCCTATTAAATTCATTAGTTTGTTAGAACCAAATATATTCAATTTGCTTTACCTGCAACACTCCATTTGTACATATTTGTTATTCTTTCCTATGCAGCTAATCATCAAAAAAAATTGCTTCTCATTTTCAAAATTAGATGTGATTAATTTGAGTGTTATTTCAGGATATTTCTGTTATTTTGCTATTGGAGGTAATCTAAAAGATGACTAGCATTTTCTTGGATCTAGAAGACTGAATCAAGGGCAGCATTCTATTGCTATTCTGACAAAAAAAAAAAAATACATGTCTTCACTTTTAAGCAGCTCTGATTTTTAACTGTTACATTTTGAAATGTTAATTAGGGGTTGATGATACTAATGAAGAAGCAGTGGAATCTCTCTGTAGATTCCATATCTTGGCCTGATTTTAAGATAATTTACAATCTCAAAGTATAATGTTTTGACAAATACATGCTGAAATGTGTTTTAAACACAGATTCATATAAATACACCAGAGTTCATATACCATAGACAATAAAATTTATTTAGTATAATGAATTATTTGGTTTTTGCACCTGTGCATATGCTATGCTAAATAAATATTCAGAGTAAAAACAAATAAATACAATTTATTTGGTTTATTTATTTATACAATTTATTTGGTTTATTTATTTATACAATTTATTTGGTTTTAGATGCACAGCCTGGAGTTTCAGAGAAATTCAAAGGATAGTATTTGGAGAAAGTTAGGAAAAATATCTTCTCTAGGTTGCAGATATTCTTTTTTGAAGATGTCTCCAAGAAGTCTTCATATTATAGAGTTAAAAATTCTTTCATTTAACAAATATCTTTTGAAAGACTACTATGATCTTGGCATTGTTATGTGTTTGTTATGCTGCTGTAGTTTAGTCACTAAGTCATGCCCAACTCTTTTGCAACCCCATGGACTATAGCTTGTCAGGCTTCTCTGTCCATGGGATTATCCAGGCAAGAATATTAGAGTGGGTTGCCATGTCCTTCTCCAGGGAATATTCCAGACCCAGGGATCAAACCTGTGTCTCCTGCATTGGCAGGTGAATTCTTTACCATCAAGTCACCAGGGAAGCCCAATGTGTTTTGGATACACATGGTAAATTAATGCAGTTCAAGTTGTGGTCTGAGAGGACTAATGAATGATGTACTTAATTTCTAAATTAACTTTTCAGAAGGAAACCAAGAAGAGTACATAGAGAAGAAAATGTCAGCTTTTCTAACCATAGAAATTTTGGACTGCCTAATATTCAACCTCCGACTAAGGTTCGTCTAGTCAAGGCTATGGTTTTTCCTGTGGTCATGTATGGGTGTGAGAGTTGGACTGTGAAGAAGGCTGAGCGCCGAAGAATTGATGCTTTTGAACTGTGGTGTTGGAGAAGACTCTTGAGAGTCCCTTGGACTGCAGGGAGATCCAACCAGTCCATTCTGAAGGAGATCAACCCTGGGATTTCTTAGGAAGGAGTGATGCTAAAACTGAAATTCCAGTACTTTGGCCACCTCGTGCGAAGAGTTGACTCATTGGAAAAGACTCTGATGCTGGGAGGGATTGGGGGCAGGAGGAGAAGGGGACGACCGAGGATGAGATGGCTGGATGGCGTCACTGACTCGATGGATGTGAGTCTGAGTGAACTCCTAGAGATGGTGATGGACAAGTAGGCCTGGCGTGCTGCGATTCATGGGGTCGCAAAGAGTCGGACACGACTGAGTGACTAAACTGAACTGAACTGAATATTCAACCCTAGAACTAGATAGGCAGATTTCCTCACCTAGTTTAAGCAGTATAGTAAAATCTACCCTTAAAATTTTTGGGATAATTATGTTAAATATCTGCAATAGATAGTCCCTGATTTGGGCTTAAATTATGCTTCTTGTTGTTGTCATTCAGGCAATAAGGCTTGTTCCATTCTCTGCCACCTCATGGACTGCAGCATGCCAGGCTTCCTGTCCTTCAACATTTCCCAGAGTTTGCTCAAACTTAAGTCCTTTGAATCCATGATGCCATTTCATCCTCTGTCATGCCCACCTCATGCCTTCAGTCTTTCCCAGCATCAGGGTCTTTTCCAACTAGTTGTTTCTTTGCATCAGGTGGCCAAATACTGGAGTTTAAGCTTCAGCATCAGTCCTTCCAATGAGTATGCAGGATTGATTTACTTTAGGATTAACTGATATGGTCTCCTTGCAGTCCAAGGGACTCTTAAGAGTCTTCTCCAGCACCACAGTTCAAAAGCATCAATTCTGTAGCACTCAGTTTTCTTTATGGTCCAGCTCTCACATCCATACATGACTACTAGAAAACCATACCTTGACTATACTTTGTTGGCCAAGTAAGGTCTCTGCTTTGTAATATTCTGTCTAGGTTTGTCATAGTTTTTCTTCCAAGAAGCAAGTGTCTTTTAATTTAATGGCTGCAGTAACCATATGTAGTGATTTTGGAGCCCAAGAAAGTAAAGGTCTGTCACTGTTTCCATTGTTTCATATATTTGCCCTGAAGTGATGGGACCAGAATCACTGCAGATGGTAATTGCAGCCATGAAGTGAAAAGACACTTACTTCTTGGAAGGAAAGTTATGACCAACCTAGATAGCATATTGAAAAGCAGAGACATTACTTTGCCAACAAAGATCCGTCTAGTCAAGGCTATAGTTTTTCCAGTAGTCATGTATGGATGTGAGAATTGGACTGTGAAGAAAGCTGAATGCGGAAGAATTGATGCTTTTGATCTGTGGTGTTGAAGACTCTTGAGAGTCCCTTGGACTGCAAGGAGATCCAACCAGTCTATTCTAAAGGAGATCAGTCCTGGGTGTTCTTTGGAAGGAATGATGCTAAAGCTGAAGCTTCAGTCCTTTGGCCACCTCATGTGAAGAGTTGACTCATTGGAAAAGACTCTGATGCTGGGAGGGATTGGGGGAAGGAGGAAAAGGGGACAACAGAGGATGAGATGGCTGGATGGCATCACGAACTCGATGGAAGTGAGTTTGGGTGAACTCCGGGAGTTGGTGATGGATAGGGAGGCCTGGTATGCTGCAGTTCATGGGGCCACAAAGAGTTGGACACGACTGAGCAACTGAACTGAACTGAACTGATTGGACCAGATACCATAAACTTAGTTTTTTGAATGTTTAGTTTTAAGCCAGCTTTTTCATGGTCCTCTTTCACCTTCATCAAAAGGCTCCTGAGTTACTAGTTGCTTTCTGTCATAGGGTGGTGTCATTTGCGTATTTTTGGTTCTTGATATTTCTACTGGCAATCTTGATTCATCCAGCCCAGCATTTACCATAATGTACTCAGCATAGTAGTTAAATAAGCAGGGAGATTGTATACAGCCTTGACATATCCCTTTCCCAATTTTGAACCACTTCTTTGTTCCATGTTGGGTTTTAACTGTTGCTTCTTGACCTGCATGCAGATTTCTCAGGAGGCAGGTAAGGTGGTCTAATATTCCCATTTCTTTAAGACTTTTCCATAGTTTGTTGTGATCCACACAGTCAAGGGCTTTAGCATAGTTAATGAAGTAGAAGTAGATGTTTTTCTGGAATTCCCTTACTCTTTCTATGATCCAATGGTTGTTGGCAATTTGATCTGTTGTTCCTCCACCTTTTATAAATCCAGCTTGGTGCACCAGCCCCAAGCAACCATAGAAGTTCTTGATTCTCATAATGCTGAAATCTAGCTTGGAGAATTTTGAGCATTACTTTGATAGCATGTGAAATAAGTGCAATTATGGAGTAGTCTGAACATTATTTGGCCCTGCCCTTCTTTGGGATTGGAGTGAAAACTGACCTTTACCAGTTCTGTGGCCACTGCTGAGTTTTCCAGATTTGCTGGCATATTGAGTGCAGCACTTTAACAGCATCATCTTTGGGATTTGAAATAGCTCAGCTGGAATTCCATTACTGCCACTAGCTTTGTTAGTACTAATGCTCCCTAAGGCCTATTTGACTTTGCACTCTAGGATATCTGGCTCTAAGTGAGTGATCATACCACTGTGGTTATCTGCTTCATTAAGACCTTTTTTTGTATAGTTTTTCTGTATATTCATGCCACCTCTTCTTAATCTCTTCTACTTCTATTAGGTCCGTAGCATTTCTGTCCTTTATTGTGCCCATCATTGCATGAATTTTTACCTTGGTATCTCTAATTTTCTTTTTTTATGCTTGACTCTACAGCAATTGATAATTCATACAGAGGTTGGTGGGCTTCCCTGGTGGCTCAGCAGTAAAGAAACCAGTTAAATGCAGGAGACTCAGGAGACATGAGTTGGATGCCTTGGTCTGGAGGAACCCCTGGAGACAGGCATGGCAACTCAGTCCAGTATTCTTGCCTGGATGATCCCATGGACAGAAGAGCCTGGTGGACTACTGTCCATAGGGTGGCAAAGAGTCAGACAGGACTGAAGGGATTTAGCACAAATAAAGGCACCATTATCAAGACCTTTTAATGACTCAAAATAGGACCTGCAGACCCTCTTAGCTAAACAAAAAGTGTTTGTTGAGAGTATTTCTCCACAACATCACACTTATAGCCCAAAGTAAGGAATTTGTGTGGTAGCTTTTGTCTAAAGGAGTGAATTATAAATTGTTATATAAATATATCTCAAATAATTTAAAGGAGTGGTCCATTTAAAGGAGTGGTCCATAAAAGTGACAGAGAAAGAGACCAAATGAATACAAGCCTCTGAGATACAACTTTTATTTGTAGGAAGACAAAGAAAAGTCTTTCAATTGTAAAACTGGACCATTTTTTAATGAAAAAAGAGGAAGATTGGTAAGGATGGGAGTGGAGTTGGGAGGGTTTGGGGGACAAACAGCATGGAGGGTGAAACTGAGAGTTTCAGAGAATCCCTTCCAGAAGGTGCTTAATCAAGGAACTCTGACAACATGGGTCCAGCTATGGCTTAGTGTCTCTTATTTCTTCCCATTTTACATGGCAGTGTCTACTGTGTTGGACTTCCTTGGTGGCTCAGACAGTAAAGAATCTTCCTGTAATGCAAGAGATATGTTTGATCCCTGGGTCGGGACGATCCCCTGGAGGAAAGCATGACAACCTACTCTAGTGTTCTTGCCTGGAGAATTCCATGGACAAAGGAGCCTGGCAAACTACACTCTATGGGATCACAAAGAGTCAGACATGACTCAGTGACGAATACTTTCACTGTGTTAATCACAATCCTCTTTTACAAAGGGATGCTGGTGCTAGGTGTCTGGGGACAATGACATGTTTCTTTAGTTCAAGGTCTTCAGCTAAAGAAAAACCGCACCTGAGGATCTTTGTTTGCATTTCATCTTGATGCAGATAATCAAACCCTGAACTTCAAGTTGGTTGTATAATAGAAGGAGACTTGGGGAAGAGATGAATGCATTTGCATATAAGAAAGATGTGAATGGTTGTGGCCACAGTGTTGACTATATTCAATGGTCTGACAATTTGAGTGCCAATAATTTAAAACAAAACATGGATGGCTTTTTATTATAAACATGTGCTGGTAGTTCTATGTTTGTGATAAAATACTTCTTTAAGCAACTGCTGCAGCTATTAAGTTCTAAACATATTTATTTTTATGGTTAGGTACATATGCAATTTTCAACTTAACAGATACTTAATATCTATCCTTTATTCAATATATTTTATATGGAAATTAACTTGGGTTTTACAGTTTGCCCTCAAACCTTGCGGATTCAAATACATGTATTTGTATTGAAACTAAACTCATTAAAACTTGGTACTGTTTGAGCTCACTCTGGAAGAATGTCTTTAACTCCTCCAGTACCACATAATTCAGGTATTAATCTGTTAACTCAGAATGAATAGTAATAGCACAGTGATTTTAAGGACAAAAGAAAAGAACATAAGTTAATTTCATTTGTCATTCAATGTGACTACTTTGTTTTGGTTTTATTTATTTATTTATTTTATTTTAGGCTCTCTCTCTTCATATATTTATATACATATTGTTTTCTACAGAGGCATTTCAAAGTTGCTATAATTAATCCTGAAAAAAAACAAAGACTTAAAATTCTCATTTCTAAAATTCATTATGAAATGGGATTTTATAAATTTCTGCCAAACTTATCTTTAAGGCTTTTCAAAACTATTTGCATATCTCAATTCTTCATGTGAAAGAAACTTTAAAAAAAAATTAATAAAAAGCATTATTCAATCAGGCTTCCCTGATAGCTCAGTTGCTAAGGAATCTGCCTGCAATGCAGGAGACCCCTGTTGGATTCCTGGTCAGGAAGATCCACTGGAGAAAGGATACGCTACCCACTTCACGTTTTCTTGGGCTTTCCTTGTGGCTCAGCTGGTAAAGAAGCCCCGTGCAATGCTGGAGACCTGGGTTTGATCCCTGGGTTGGGAAGATCCCCTGGAGAAGAGAAAGGCTACCCACTCCAGTATTCTAGGCTGGAGAATTCCATGGAATGCATAGTCCAAGGAATCCCAAAGATGCAGATATGACTGAGGAAATTTCACTTTCACACTTCAATCAACTGTGAGCAAAGCTAGTTGAATAAATCTGACTATACTATCTACTGAACATGATTATGTGAAGGAGATCAATTTTGATGAAGATATTGGCAAATTTCCAGAAGTTACACCTCAAAAAATAGAAATTTTAGTCATTAATCATTACTAAGACAAATCAACATGTAGGTATATATTTATTTATTTTAAATATTTAGGTATATATTTATACATTTAGGTATATATTTATTTTTCCTTATTTGTAAATCCACTAATATAATTGAAAATAATTGTTTATAACTTTTCATATTCTTTTATATAACTATATATATAAATTTCAATGCCATGTAAAGTTTTATAACAATAAATTTCCCCTTTCAATATTTCTTTCCTGTCTGTTACTATTATTCATTTTATGTCATTGTTACTACTGATAAAATTTTTGCCATATAGAGAAGTATGGTGTTAAAAAATAATGCTCCACATGTCAAGTATGCTAAATACAATACTTAAGGTAATTTGTGTGGGGCCAAAGAGGAGATTCAGGTTTCTAATCAAAGACAAAAGTGGTTCATGCTCATGAAAATAAAATCAGTGACCTCATTTTCATTGTCAGGAATTATAAGAATGAAAAGAAAATAATGTTGATTCTATTTATATTTCTTAGAGTCCACTTGGAAGACAGGAAATTAATTCTAAGTTATCAAAGCCTCCTTCAGACTAAAATTGTACAGACAAAGAAATATATTTTATAATATTAGACATCTGATGTGTTATAAGAGGAAATTCAGTAGAGCAAAGAATATCAACAAATATGGTTAGAAGTAAATAGCAATAATATGTCCCTATACATCAGCATACAACTTTATTTAATCACTTCAGCTACCCTATGCAAAAATAGGTCAGGGCAAATGTTTGGGGCAGAAACCAAGTGAAAACAAAGAAAGACAGTAACTCTATTAAACTCTGATGGTACTAACATGTGACTAATGCTAATTAAAGAGTATAGTGGCAATGAGAGTTTGAACTACAGATTTGCATTTGAATGTAGTGTGCAAATCTCCCTTTAAGACTCAGAGACCTTATTACCCTCACTGCTGGAAGTGCTGCTGGTGAATAGCATCAGTTGTTAACCTTCTTTGCAATTATCTTGGCTGACATGAGCCACATCACCTAAAATCATCTCCTTTCTAAGGAAGCCAGCATCAAATGAATGGTCAACAAAGGATATAAATACCTCATTGCAAACCAGGACAAATCTGAAGGATAATCCTAGAGTCAGAGCTCCCTATAGGATCAACTGAGGTCTTTGCTGAGACAGTATCATAGCCTCTTTTCAATTATATGTCCTTTCTTCCTTCTATGTAGCTTGAGCTTCCTCCTTGCTAATTTTTGTATTGGAGTTTGTTTATAGTGGGTTCTAATCTATAACAGGTGGTTCTGAAAGTGACTCAGGTGAGGGAAAACTTAGATGGAATTTTGAAGCTGGATCATCCACCACTCAGAATGCTGTAAAAATTAATAAACAATTAAAAACCTCTGTTAAATAGAGTTGAAAGACCAGAAGGAAAAGCTCTTACACCCTGTGAGGACAGAAGAGCTGAACAAAAAGAAAGACTCCTTTTCTTTCCTGCCAACGAAAAGCCATGGGCTGTTTATTACAACCCTTCCATCTTCCTCGTCCCCTCTATAAAAGTGTATTTCTTCCTTTGCCTTGGCAAACTTGGACATGCACATAGCTCACCAGTGTTGCAGACCTAAAACTGAAGTTCTCTGTTGATCCAAAATAAATCTACCTTTGCTGGAGAAATATATGACAGTCTCTTTGTTTTAGGTCAATATGGCAATAAGAACATCAGTGCTGTAAATGGATTACAGCTGACAACTAGCACAATTTTTCAGTTCAGTTGTTAAATCTTTTATTTGCTGCAAATTGAGATGAGCTACCTGTAAAAAGAAATATGGTCTGGCATGATGATCAAGAGTTTGGAGAGTATGGAAGAAAGAATAAATACAAAGATTGTGGAATTGGACCATTGTTGGACCAATAATTTCAATTGATATTTTGCAGTAGAATAACTAAAGGTGGAGGATCATGAATTGGTAATGAAATTATTTTAATAAGTAGGAAGTTCAAAAGACTTCCTTAGTAGTATAGAAAGAGGTCTTCATTCCATAACGCAGAAAGTCATGTACAATTTTAGACAAGATCTAGGACTTAAGTATAAAGGTATCTAAAGCCCAAGGAGTACGTCAAGGCTGTATATTGTCACTCTGCTTATTTAACATATATGCAGATTACATCATGAGAAACGCCTGGCTGGAAGAAGCACAAGCTAGAATCAAGATTGCTGGGAGAAATATCAATAAACTTATGGCAGAAAGTGAAGAGGAACTAAAAAGCCTCTTGATGAAAGTGAAAATGCAGAGTGAAAAAGTTGGCTTAAAACTCAACATTCAGAAAATGAAGATCATGGCATCTGGTCCCATCACTTCATGGAAAATAGATGGGGAAACAGTGGAAATCATGGCTGACTTTATATTTCTGGGCTCCAAAATCACTGCAGATGGTAATTGCAGCCATGAAATAAAAGATACTTATTCCTTGGAAGGGAAGTTATGACCTACCTGGACAGCATATTAAAAAGCAGAGACATCACTTTGTTAACAAATGCTTTTGAACTGTGGTGTTAGAAAAGACTCTTGAGAGTCCCTTGGACTGCAAGGAGATCCAACCAGTCCAGTCCTGGGTGTTCATTGGAAGGACTGATGTTGAAGCTAAAACTCTAATACTTTGGCCACCTGATGTGAAGGGCTGACTCATTTGAAAAGACCCTGGTGCTGGGAAGATTGCGGGCAGGAGGAGAAGGGGACGACAGAAGATGAGATGGTTAGATGGAATCATGGACTCAATGGTCATGGGTTTGGGTGAACTCTGGGAGTTGGTGATGGACAGGGAGGCTGGGAGTGCTGCGGCTCATGGAGTTGCAAATAGTCTGACACGACTGAGCAACTGAACTGAACTGAAATATATATACTGTATTTTATATATATATATATATAAATTTCTTCATCCATTCATCTGGTGATGCACACAGGTTGCTTTCATATCTTGGCTATTGTGAATAGTGCTGCTAGAAACACTGAGGTGCATATAGAGGGCGTTAGGCTTAGTGAAATAATTGAGATAGAAAGACAAATAGTGTATGATATCATTTATATCTGAAATCTAAAAAGTTAAACATATTAGTGAATATAGCAAAAAAGAAAGAGACTCAGAGATATAGAGGAAAAACTAGCAGTTACTAGTGGGGAAATAATGGGGTCGGAGACTAAGAGTATAAACTACTATGTATAAAGTAAATAAGCTACAAGGATATATTGTACAACACAGAGAATATAGCCAAAATTTTATAATAACTGTAAATGGAGTATAGTGTTTACAATTTGTGAAAAACTATGTGGTACATCTAAAATTTAAGTAATACCACAAATAATACCACCTATATCTCAGGTGTCAGGTAGCTCCTCCTGGCCGCCACCCCTGACCTCAGATGTGGGGTAGCTCCTCTTGGCCATTCCTATGCTGTTGTAGCCTAGCACTCTCGGCCGCTGCCCCTGACCTTAGATGTTGGGTAGCTCTTCTTGGCCGCCGCCCCTCGGGCATGGGGTCCTCCCAGCTTCAACATTCAGGAAACGAAAATCATGGCATCTGGTCCCATCACTTCATGGGAAATAGATGGGGAAACAGTGGAAACAGTGTCAGACTTTATTTTGGGGGGCTCCAAAATCACTGCAGATGGTGACTGCAGCCGTTAAATTAAAAGACACTTACTCCTTGGAAGAAAAGTTATGACCAACCTAGACAGCATATTCAAAAGCAGAGACATTACTTTGTCAACAAAGGTCCATTTAGTCAAGGCTATGGTTTTTCCTGTGGTCATGTATGGATGCGAGGGTTGGACTGTGAAGAAAGCTGAGTGCAGAAGAATTGATGCTTTTGAATTGTGGTGTTGGAGAAGACTCTTGAGTCCCTTGGACTGCAGGGAGATCCAACCAGTCTATTCTAAAGGAGATCAGTCCTGGGTGTTCTTTGGAAGGAATGATGCTAAAGTTGAAACTCCAGTCCTTTGGCCACCTCATGTGAAGAGGTGACTCTTTGAAAAAGACTCTGATGCTGGGAGGGATTGGGGGCGGGAGGAAAAGGGGACAACGGAGGATGAGATGGCTGGATGGCATCACTGACTCGATGGACATGAGTTTGAGTGAACTCTGGGATTTGGTGATGGACAGGGAGACCTGGCGTGCTGCGATTCATGGAGTCGCAAAGAGTCAGACACGACTGAGCGACGGAACTGAACTGAACTGAAGCTATATCTCAATATAAAAAGCAATATAATTAATTAATTAGCTTAAGATTAATTAAAAATATGATCCAGCTTTTGGACTTATGTTAATGTACTTCATACACATTGACTGAAAGAGAATCTATGTCTTCTAATGGAAGGTGCAAAATCACTAGAAGTCTATATGATAATGTATTCACTAGTCTTTCCTGAAATGGTTCCATAGCCATTTATTTAGGCAACTATACACTAGAAAAGGGAATATCCACATATTTTAGAGGTTTTGGGACAAAAATTTGAGAGAACTGGGTCCCCTTTTAGAGTAGAGTTTCATAAGGATCAGGTAATAAACAGTCTTGATCCCGGTCTAGTTCACAGTGGGTCCATGGATGTATTCTCTGTTCATTTTATTGTTCCCAAAGTACAGAACTACAACAGATCTATTTAGGAGTCAGTACAACCCTTATATTAGTTTCCTGGCTTATGAAGGAAAGTAAATTATACTAAGAAAAGCCACTTGTAAGCCTATGAAACAGCATCTACCCAAACCAAGATAATAAATCACAATACTGCATTCCAAGGGGAACAGTAAAATTTAGTGCCACCTTTCAAAAGCTAAAGAATGTAGAAGTTGTGGTTCTCACTATTTGATTCAGCAATCTGGCACCTATAAAAACAGGATGGATTTTGGAAAATGACATTATCCACAACAAGCTCATGCAACTGTATCTGCTATAACAGACACTGGGCCTTTGCCAGAATAGATTCACAGTCTTTGATACACAGGATGAGACCAGTGTGTGTGTGTGTGTGTGTGTGTGGTTTTCCTATCAAAAATAAAAATAAAAAAAAGAAATAGACTGCCTGTATCATTTGGATACATCAGGATTATTATCTTTCCCATCCTATATAAAATAGAATCCAAAGAGGCTTTAACAGTCTAGCTATCCTATAGAATGTCACTCTGATCCACTCTATCATTGGCAACATACTATTTGGATCATCTGAGCAATTACTGTTTAGTACTTTAGAAGTCTTAGTAAGACAAGTATGATCTGGAGGGTGGGCAATAGTATATAGGGGCCTGGTATACCTGAAAATTTCTTCAGTGGTCTAGAACACTTTGGGGTATCCAAAGTTCCCTAATATCACACACTCACACACACACACAGACACACACGCACACAAGAAGCTTACCACAGAACACATCTCTTCAGACTCTTAGACTACCATATTATGCATCTGAAAATACTATCTGAACCACAAATTGCATGACACAAAAGGCTTTCAGTTTCGAGGAGGCCCAGAGCAGAAAGAGGGTAAAGTCAACTGGGTCTTAGGAAGCACTACTATGAACAAAGCTACTGGAGGTGATGGAATTTCAGCTGAATTATTTCAAATCCTAAAATATAATGCTGCTAAAGTATTGCATTCAATATGTCAGTAAGATGGAAAACTCAGCAGTGGCCACAGGACTGGAAAAGGTCAGCTTTCATTCCACTCTGTAAGAAGGGCAATGTCAAAGAATGTCCATACTACTGTATTATTGTGCTCGTTTCACGTGCTAGCAAGGTCATGCTCAAAAGCCTTCAAGCTTGGCTTCAGCAGAATGTGAACCAAGAATTTCCAGATATACAAATTGGGTTTAGAAAAGCAGAGGAACCAGAGATGAAATTGCCAACACCCACTGGGTCATAGAAAAAGCAAGAGAATTCCAGAAAAAAACATTTGAGTCATTGACTACACTAAAACCTTTGTGCGGATCAAAAAAAAAAAAAAAACAACTGTGGAAAATTCTTAAAGAGATGGGAATACAAGATCACCTTACCTGCCTCCTGATAAACCTGTATGCAGGTCAGGCTGCAACAGTTAGAACCAGACATGGAACAACAGACTGGTTCAAAACTGGGAAAGGTGTACAGCAAGGCTGTATATTGTCACCCTGCTTATTTAACTTATATGTAGAGTACCTCATGTGAAATACCAGACTGGATGAATCATAATTTGGAATCAAGATTACTGGGAGAAAGTTCAACAATCTCATATGCAGATGACAGCACCCTTATGGTAGAAAGTGAAGAGGACTTAAAGAGCCTTTTGATGAAGGTGAAAGAGGAGAGTACCAAGGCTGGCTTAAAACTCAACATTCAAAAAACTGAGATCATGGTGATAGCTTGTGGTGAACAGTGCTGAATTCTTGATCTCTGAAGAGGATTTAGCTTCAGGACCAGGGACCAGTCTTGATCACTTAAGAGGTTTTGTGTAGCAGAGTTTTATTAAAGTATGAAAAGGGACAGAGAAAGTTTCTGACATCAGAAGGGAGATGGAGAATGCCCCCTTCGCTAGTGTTAGCAAGGGAATTATATACATTTTTAGTTACTACAGTAAATCAAAACAATGTCTCAAGGTTGTAAATATCTTACTAGACACATTCCAGTAACTTACATTTTAAGATAACAGGATTAGCCAGAAGGTTTTCAGAAAGGAGAAACTGTCCTCAAGCAGAAAGAGTGTCGTTATATAATCCTTAGTACAGGGTTTAAACTGAGTTGTTTGTTGTGTGATCATCAGTTCTGGGCTTAAAGGAAAAAAATGTTGTGTGACAGCTAAGGAATGTAGATTAAAAAAAGATGTTTGCCCTTTCCTCCTCCTTGAGAATTCCAGACCCCTATCTCTGCTTCGAGAGTCCCAGACCCCTTTGTCCTCCAGACTTCTTATCAACCTGCCAGAAATCGACTCTCTCAATGGCATTTGCACCCATCACTTCATGGCAAATAGAAGGGGAAAAAGTGGAAGCAGTAATATATCTTATTTTCTTGGTCTCCAAAATCACTGCAGATGGTGACTCCAGCTTGAGATTAAAAGACACTTTCTCCTTGAAAGGAAAGCTATAATAAAACTAGACAGCATATTAAAAAGCAGAGACATCACTTCGCTGACAAAGGTCTGTATAGTCAAAGCTATAATTTTTCCAGTACTCATTTATGGATGTGAAAATTGGACTACAAAGAAGGTTGTATGCCAAAGAATTGATCTTTTCAGATTTTGATACTGAAGAAGACTCTTGAGAGTCCCTTGGACAACAATGAGATCCAACTAGTCAATCCTAAAGGAACTAAACCCTGAATATGCATTGGAAGGACTGATGCTAAAGCTGAAACTACAATATTTTGACCACCTGATGTGAAGAGCCAACTCATTGGAAAAGACCCTGATGCTGAGAAAGAAATGCAAAAGTAAAAGGAAGTGGCAGAGAATGAGATGGTTAGATAGCATCACTGACTCAATGGACATAATTTTTTGTGAACTCCAGGAGATAGTGGAGGACAGAGGAGCATGGCATGCTGCATTTCAACAAAGAGTTGGGCATGACTGAACAGACTGGTTCCAAATAGGAAAATGAGTACATCAAGGCTGTATATTGTCACCCTGCTTATTTAACTTCTATGCAGAGTACATCATGAGAAACGCTGGGCTGGAAGAAACACAAGCTGGAATCAAGATTGCCGGGAGAAATATCAATAACCTCAGATATGCAGATGACACCATCTTTATGGCAGAAAGTGAAGAGAAACTAAAAAGCCTCTTGATGAAAGTGAAAGAGGAGAGTGAAAAAGTTGGCTTAAAGCTCAACATTCAGAAAACGAAGATCATGGCATCCGGTCCCATCACTTCATGGGAAATAGATGGGGAAACAGTGGAAACAGTGTCAGACTTTATTTTTCTGGGCTCCAAAATCACCACAGATGGTGATTGCAGCCATGAAATTAAAAGACTCTTACTCCTTGGAAGAAAAGTTATGACCAACCTAGATAGTATATTCAAAAGCAGAGACATTACTTTGTTGACTAAGGTCCGTCTAGTCAGTTCAGTTCAGTTCAGTCACTCTGTCGTGTCCGACTCTTTGCGACCCCACAAATTGCAGCACGCCAGGCCTCCCTGTTCATTAAAATCTCTCGGAGTACACCCAGACTCACCAAGGCTATGGTTTTTCCTGTGGTCATGTATG
Source organism: Cephalophus harveyi (assembly GCA_006410635.1). NCBI lineage: Eukaryota > Metazoa > Chordata > Mammalia > Artiodactyla > Bovidae > Cephalophus > Cephalophus harveyi. The sequence goes on along the minus strand of SJYT01059544.1, from coordinate 59,482 downwards.
GATGTGAGAGTTGGACTGTGAAGAAGGCAGAGCGCCGAAGAACTGATGCTTTTGAACTGTGGTGTTGGAGAAGACTCTTGAGAGACCCTTGGACAGGAAGGAGATCCAACCAGTCCATTCTGAAGGAGATCAGCCCTGGGATTTCTTTGGAGGGAATGATGCTAAGGCTGAAACTCCAGTGCTTTGGCCACCTCATGCGAAGAGTTGACTCACTGGAAAAGACTCTGATGCTGGGAGGGATTGGGCCCAGGAGGAGAAGGGGACAACCGAGGATGAGATGGCTGGATGGCATCACGGACTCAATGGACGTGAGTCTGAGTGAACTCTGGGAGTTGGTGATGGACAGGGAGGCCTGGCGTGCTGAGATTCATGGGGTCGCAAAGAGTTGGACATGACCGAGCAACTGAACTGAACTGAACTGAATGACAACAAGAACATTGTATGACTTAGGAGCTTCTGGCCAGATAGAATGATGGAGCAGCCTGTTGAAGGCACAGGTGTATCACCCATTCACAGGAAAGAACTTGTAAGACTGAAGCACAAATCTCTGAGACTCAGTATGTATATTAAGCAGGAAAAAATAGTATTTCTAACAGGTGAGATAACTAGATCTAAGAATCCACAGCCAAAGTCAGGAATTAACACTGGAAATCTATGCTGTAAGTGGCTTTACAGGCCCTGGTTCCCAAATAAGGACATAGTGAAAGTTCCATTAACTGTATGGGTTTCCAATTCCTCATGCCAAGGAGCCAGCAGATAAGAAAAGAAGTCACACACACCAGGCAGCGATCATTGACTCTAATCATCAGAAACTGATAGCACTGCCATTACATAATGGATTCTTTTGGGTGCTCTCAAACAATTTTCACACTAAATGGAAAAATGCAGCAGCAATAGCCCAAAAAGAGCAGAATGATCAGAGGTTCAGACCTCTCAGGGATGAAAACCAGTTTATTCCACAGCTCAGCAGGAGACACAGGAGATGCAGGTTCAATTCATGGGTCGGAAAGATCTCCTGGAAAAAGAAATGGCTACCCACTCTAGTATTCTTGCCTGAAAAACCTCATGCACAGAGGAGCCTGGTGGGATAGAGCCCAAAGGGTCACAAAGAGTAGGACAGGATTGAGCAACTAAGTAAGCAAGCAAGCAAAGTTTGATTTCTGGAGAACAAATCTGTGACAGATAGGAATTTTCAAATTATTTTCAAAATCTTATGTAGTGAATGTAAACTATCTTATTATTATAGAATGTACTGAATAGTTTATTAAATCAAATAAAATTACTTTAAGAGGTTTTATGACCTTTTATTTGCATAATTTAAAAATGCCATTATAAATGTACTGTGGCTGTCTGTTATTCTCATAAGTTCCAACTCAAATGAGTATTTAAAATCACTATCATCTTGTAATTATCATCATTATTAAGGTTTCTTTTTTATAAGAGTAAAAAGACATCTGGTTTTTTTCTCTTTAGCCTAAAGACTCAATTTCTTGTATGTTCTATTAATGCACTCTAAGAATTTAGACAGTGATTCTCTGCAAATATTGCAGCATAAGCCTTCATAAGAATGTCAAATTGCAACTGGGAGCATTTTGAAAGTTGACCTTGCAGGTGGCTCTGTGAAGAAAACAGCAGCAGTATACACAAAACCCAGAAAGACCTTCGGTTTTGAATTTTATAAACATTTGAAATTTAACAAAGTTTTGATGTTTCTGCTGTTATCATTGCTTATTTTTATTTTTTAACAAAAAATGTTTTTCCACATTTGAAATGTATACTTTCAACCTGAAAAAACATATAGAAGTAAATTTTAAAAGCAAATAAAGGAAGAAAGAAAAAGACAAGTAATCATCTGAGACTATCAAATTTAATTTGGATAAATCTTTACTTTCTGTATGTGTATTTTGACAATCATATTGACATATTTGATTGAATATACAATATGCTTTATTTGATCATGATGTGAATCATAATTTTACAGCTTCTGGTGTTAATTGTCAAAGAGCCTTGGGCTGTTGACTTTACTCTGTGATGTACTGAATTGATTTGATTCACTCAGTTGTACCCTGAATGTCTTTGATCCTTTGTTGCTATTTCTCTTGGTAACAATAAAAACAGAACTACTTTAAAAATCTCTGGATTTCTGTAATTAATACTTATCAGTTTTACTCGTAGGATCTCTGACAAAGAGAAAAAAGGGCAATTTCATACGGAGAAGTTGTAACAAGATTCACAATATAGAAAACACAAAGAGATGAAGACAACTTCTTTTAGATGAACTTTATCTTAAAATTACATCTTGACTAACACCCTCAACATTTATGTGATGTCTTTCTCTTAAGCCTGAACTTCTCTTGCTTTCTGAGCTGCTTATTATTTCTTTTGGCATTTTCTGTGATCTCAAATTTTCCAAAACATTTAAATCATCTCCTACCTAGATCCTACCTAGATCTCAAAATATTTTCACCTCATCCTGCTTAATTTTTTAGTTACTCTTGTACCAAATTATCATTGTATAATAATATTGTTTCCTCAGTTTATTTATAAAGTAGTGTTGAAATATTATATATTTTTATCCTCTCCATATTTCATAAATTCATTGTACATAATAACACTACAGCTATTTATCATCTAACACCATAGACAGAATTAGTTTAGTCATCTTTTCATTAAAAAGCAACTTCCATTGGCCACAACATTGTAAATCAACTATACTTCAATAAAATGGTAACTTCCTGAATATTCATAATCTAAACTGATTATACTGATTATGGTATAAATCTATCCTTTCATTTTTATGTCATAATTCTATATATTTACTTTTAGGGGGAATTTAGTTTCTGCTAATATTAAAATTGTTTTGATCTTCACAGTTCACAATCTCTTCTGTATAATATTTACTCACTTTTGCTTCCCTGGTTGCTCAGATGGTAAAGAATCTGCCTGCAATGTGGGAGACTCGGATTCAATCTCTGGGTTGGGAAGATCCCCTGGAGAAAGGAATGACTACCCACTCCAGTATTCTTGCCTGGGAAATCCCGTGGACAGAGGAGCCTGGCAGGCTACAGTCCTTTGGGTTGCAAAGAGTTAGACATGACTCACAATAACACTATATTAGCTGTGTGAACTAGGGATCATCAGCTACTACTTGCCAACTTCATATACTGGGCACAGAGGTCAAATCACTTGCTCAAGTTGACCCAATTTGTTGAGCAAGGATACGAATCTAGTTTCTGACATCACTGCTCTCTGTTTTAAAAAGTCATTGCCTCACATACAGGGTTATCGTTACCGTCTTTCTAAATTCCATATATATGTGTTAGCATACTGTATTGGTGCTTTTCTTTCTGGTTTACTTCACTCTGTATAATAGGCTCCAGTTTAGACTCTGTGGGAGAGGGAGAGGGTGGGATGATTTGGGAGAATGGCATTGAAACATGTATAATATCATATATGAAACGAATCGCCAGTCCAGGTTCGATGCATGATACTGGATGCTTGGGGCTGGTTCACAGAGACGACTCAGAGCGATGGTACGGGGAGAGAGGGGTTCAGGGTGGGGAACACGTGTATACCTGTGGTGGATTCATGTTGATGTATGGCAAAACCAACACAATATTGTAAAGTAATTAAACTCCAATTAAGATAAATAAATTTATATTAAAAAAAGTCATTCCTTTCAAATTACATCTGCTCAACTTCTTAAGTAAGGTTTTTCTTTTCTACACATCTTGTTTGGTTCACCCTTCCCCCCACTTTCACTTTCAATTAATATAAATACTGTCCTTTGTGATGTAGATCAAATTGAAATTCTAACTTAAGACTTTCCTGAAAGTAAAAGAGGAAATGATTTCCACCTCCTTGTGTTGCCTTCAGCACTTATAGTTTTAAAATCCATTCAGTTATTTTTTTAGTTCATTCATTAATTTAAATGTTAAAGAATAAAAGAATAAATTGTGTCAGACATTGTGCTGAGTATCAAGGAAGAAAATGTACTTTTTCCCCCCTAAGAATGCTTAAAGCTACGTTCCAACAGCTGTTTATTATTTTTACCCTGCACTTTTATTCATTTATTTATTTTTTTTTACCACAGCTGTATCTCACAATCAGGTTAGATTTTAGATTCTATGAGGTCAGGGACTCTGGTATTCGCTAAAGTTTCACACACTGAATTTGATAAAAGTGATGAATGTTACTGAAAATAATATACCTGAAATTCACAGTAGTCATTTTTACACTTATGTTAATAAGAAAATACATGTCCAAGAAATTAGAATTGATGATTAGTTTAATAGCAAGGAGTAATTGTAGGAATTCAAAGTCTTATCACAAACTTGCTGCTCACAACTACTATGGTAAGTAAGAGAGAGGGCGACACTACCTCCACTTTTGGATATAGAAAATGAAGCTCACAGAATTTACGAAATCAATGTGGAGTCACTTAGATATAAAACAACTCAATCTGAGTCATAACCCAAATTTTACCCATAAGTGTGATTCCTCTAATCAGTCAAAGTGAAAGTGAAGTCGCTCAGTCGTGTCCGACTCTTTGCGACCCCGTGGACTGTAGTCTACCAGGTTTCTCTGTCCATGGGATTCTCTAGGCAGGAATACTGGAGTGGGTTACCATTTCCTTCTCCAGGGGATCTTCCCGACCCAGGGATCAAACCCAGGTCTCCCGCATCGGAGGCAAATGCTTTAACCTCTGAGCTACCAGGGAAGCCCTAAATGATTGGTAAATACAGACCCATACTTACTGCCTACCGAACTGCTAGTCACTGATCTAAATTATTTTGTTTTAACTCACTTATTTCAATAACCCTATGAGGCAGGTATTTTATTTTCTTCATTTTTCAGAAAAGTAAATTGAAGTACAGAGAGAAAAATTATCATGCTCAAGGTATCACACATTAAGTAGCAGAGATCAAGAAGTCAAACTCAGAAAGTCTTGCATCAGTTGAAATTTTCTTTATCACTATGCAAATCCACCTCCTTTAATTGTCACACTAAATATAAAAAGAAATGAGAGATGATAAATAGTGCAGCTTGCTAGCCACAGGTTTTAAATGTGTGAAAGAAAATACATCATAAGATGGAAGATTTCTAAAACTTTAAGCAAGTCTAAATTTTATTTTTTTTAAATTGGAAATGGAGGCTCATAAAAAACAAACATGATAGACAGAGCCCTGTTGGTATTTGTGGAATGCCTTGGGGAATTGCAGGAAGAGGTAAGAGTAAATTAAAGGTCCTGTGGAAGGAGAAGTTAGATGATCTTAAAGGGAAGCAGAAGTCAGTGTAGCTGGAACATGTGAGTGAGGGGTGAATACAGGGTATAAATGAGATGCTGGATAGGACTCTGATTCCTTAAGGCCTTTTAAACCATGATCAGGATTTTGGTTTTCATTTTTTAGTGTGTTAAAAGGGATTTATTTGGTGGTCCAGTAGCTAAGACTCCATGCCTCCAAGGCAGGTGACTCAAGTTCAGTCCTGGTCAGGAAACTAGCTCCTGCATGCTGCAACTAAGAGTTCACATGTTGAAACTAAAGATCCCACATACTGCAACTAAGGCCCAGTACAATCAAATAAATAAATAAAGTCATTAAAGGCTTTTGAAGAAATAATAAAAATACGACTTACTTTTTATCAGGAAAAATATGTCATCATCTCTAGATGCTATATTAAAAATAGACTGAAGGGCAAGGTCAGAAGTGGTAAGATCAGTTTAGAGGTTATTCAATAATCCAGATGAGAGAAGATTATAACCTAGATTGATATAATAGCAATAGAGGTGATGGAGTATATCCAACAGTATTGAGTAAAGCACTAGATGTGGTATAAGAGAAAAAGAAAAGAATGAAGGATGATTCCACATTCTTTTGGTTTGTGTAGTTTTGAAGAAAAATTTGCCATTAACTGAAATTTGAAAGACTAAAGCAGGAATAGGATTGAGGGAAAAAGATTAAGCTAAAGTTTGTGTGTATCAAATTTGAAATGCCTATTACACATTCATATGGGGCTCTCTTTGAATTTAGGAGTAAGGTCTACTATAGAGATGTCAATATTGGAGTTGTTGGCCTATAGATAGTCTATGATAGAACAAATAAGGATAAAAATCTCAGTACTTCAGTGCTGGGAAAAAGAGGAAGAATCATAAAAGGACAAAAGAGAAGGAGTAGTCATTCAGGTATCATGGAATCAATGCTGTACTGTGTTTTAAAAGCTGAATGAAGAAAAATGTATGAAAGATGAAGTAGCAACTAACTATATCAAATGTTGCTGATAGGTGAAGTAAAATAAGGTCTGAAAATTGGCCATAGATCTAGAAAGGTGACTATGAAAAGAATAACAATTAAGTTTCTGAGGAGTGATGGGTTTCAAACTCCAGTGCAGGTGAGTTCAACACAGAATGGAAAGGGAAACATTGGATACAGTAAAAAATGAAAATTTAGTTCAAGAGCTTTGGTAAAAAGTAAAGAAAATAAATATAGCAGTAGTTCAAGTGGAAATTGGTTCTTTAGGTATCTAGCAATGAACTTCAATCTCTATTCCAAAGTTTCTTGCAAAGATTTTACTAACCATAGGACCACAAATGTCAAGAATAATCTAACATGTATAACACTAATAGCAAACAACATGTGTCAATTTGACTGGGCAAAAGATTGCCCAGCCAGATGGCAAAATATTTCTGGGTGTGTCTATGAGAACATCTCCAGAAGATATTAACATTAAAATTAGTAGATTGAGTAAAAAAGATTGCCTTCTTCAATACAGGTGGGCATAATCCAATCTCACTGAAGCTCTGAATAGAACAGAAATGCATAAGAAAGGCACATTTTCTCTTTCTGTTTGAATTGATGTATGCACCTTCTGCCCTCAGACATCTTTGCTCCTGGTTCTTGGATCATCAGACTCAGACCAGGACTAAGACCATGGGCTCCTCAATTCTTGGATCTTTGGACAAAGACTTTCACCATCACCTTTAATGGTTCTCTGGACTGAATAGCACTATTTGCTTTCTTGATTCTCCAGCTTGCCAAAGGCAAATTCTAAGACTGCTCATGCTCCATAATCTTGTGAGCTAATGTGTAAAATCAATCAGTTAATCCATCTTTCAGTCTCTGATTGGTTTTATTTTTTCTGTAGAACACTGGCTAATGTCAGTACAATAACTAAATTTGAGAAATGCTTCAGGGAGAAAAAGCAGAAATTGTGGAGCTAGAATTCTTTGTTTCAACTAACAGTTATCTTCTGCACTAATGTTAAATGTGTTATTTGGATACTTGGTACAAGTACAAGGGAGAACTGTTCATATGAAGAGATACATTCCGTATTCAAAATAAACGAATATGCTGTATTAAGAATGGTTCCTGTCAGAACCTAGGCTTAGCCAGCAGAAATGGCTGATATTCAGAAACAAAAACAGTCTCATTAGGCTAAGGCAGACAATCATGAGAATCAGTAACAAAAAAAATACTGAGAAATCTTAGCTGTTAAATATCTGAATTGAGAGGCCAAACATAAACAGCAGACAACACTCTGGAGGGTAGTACTCCTGTTGAAAAGGTATGAATGATGGCATGAACAACCATGAAGATGAGGATTGAAGGGCTGAAATATTAATTCAAAACTCCAAAAAACAAGGTGGGACCTTGACCTTAATTCCAATATTTAAGGAAGATTCTGGCTAATGAACCAAAAGAAAGGTGAACCAGATGATAAAAGTCTAAACTATTAGAATCCTTCTGTTTCTGCATGAATCCTTGTTTCTCTTCCTGTGGGAGACGTGGGAATATTAAAGGCAGAAAGCACTGTCATATATTTCACTCTTCTAAGAAGAATGTTACCTTTGTAAAACAACTCATTTTCTCCATTGGGACTGTCTTGCTCTGTCTTTCTTCCCTCTGGAGGGCAGAGCAATGACTGTGTGCTATCATCTTGGTATCTTTTGAAATTGTTAGCAAGCTTTAAACAGAGTAAACTCTAAATGAACATTTTTAAAAACACTTTTAACAAAATTCTCACACATATACATAGTATATGCATCTAATGAATGCCGTGTCATTAGATGTCATTATAACTTCTAATTTCATAAAGCTGTGAATAGATGATTATATGGAACATGAAAACTATCAATAGCTTACATATATTATGGAAGTTCCCATTGAAGTCAGAAACTTTTATTTTTCCACCTCTTTTTTCATTTGATGCCCTCTCTGCTTCATTTTTAAATCATTCCCAGCTGTTCCAACGTTCCCTCCATACAGTACCTTCTTCATTTTATTCTCATCACCAGCAGCAATGCCATACACAAAGCCTAATGCAAGATTCAAAAGTGTCTCAAAAAGTGAAATTTTTACTCCCCACAATTTCTCCAATCCCAAGACTCAGAGATGAAATTCCAAATATTTTATCCTAAATTTTGATGGATTAGATTAAGAAAATTTTGTGCTGAAGTAATAGTTCAGGTAAAGAGATGATAAAGTGTGGTAGACAGAATAGTAATCCCCACCAAAATGTCTATGTTCTAAGTCCTTAAATCCCAGAACCTGTGAAGATGTCAGGTAAGATGGCAAAGGGCAGAGATGTCAATAGGCAGAGAGAATTAAGGTTGCTAATCAACTGACCTTAAATAGGGAAATTATCCTGGATTTTCTCGGTGGACTCAATGTTACCTCAGGGTCATTATAAATGAAAGAGGGAGTCAGGAGGGGAGGTAAGGGTGATATGAGATCAGATGATTTGCCCTGCTAGTGTCCACCTTGGTGTTAGAGAATGAGGTCCACAAATCAGAGAAGGTGTGTGACTTCTAGAATCTGAAAACTGTTGGCAATCCATTATTCTATAGAGCTTCCAGAAAAAATACAGCCAGGCTGAAATTTGGTTTTACTTCAGTGAGACGCATTTTGAACTTTTGAACCATAAAATTGTAAGATTAATAATGTTATATAGTGTTAAATGGCTAGGTAAGCATCACTATGAACAAAGTTACTGGAGGTGATGGAATTCCACTTGAGCTATTTCAAATCCTAAAAGATAATGCTGTGAAAGTGCTGCACTTAATATGCCAGCAAATCTGGAAAACTCAGCAGTGGCCACAGGACTGGAAGTCAGTTTTCACTCCAGTCCCAAAAAAGGTAATGCCAAAGAATGTTCAAACTACCAAACAATTGCACTCATCTCATGAGCTAGCAAAGAATTCTCAAAATTCTCCAAGACAGGCTTCAACCGTATATGAGCCATGAATTTCCAGATGTTCAAGCTGGATTTAGAAAAGGCAGAGGAACCAGCAATCATATTGTCAACAATCACTGGATCATCAAAAAAGCAAGAGAGTTCCAGAAAAATATCTACTTCTGCTTTAGTAACTATGCCAAAGCTTTTGACTGTGTATCACAATAAACTGTGGAAAATTCTTAAAGAGACGGGAATACCAGATCACCTGACTTGCTTCCTGAGGAATCTGTATGCAGGTCAAGAAGCAACAGTTAGAACTGGACATGGAAAAACAGACTGGTTCTAAATCAGGAAAGGAGTTTGTCAAGGCTGTATATTGTCAACCTGCTTATTTACCTTATGTGCACAGTACGTCAAGAGAAATGCTGGGCTGGATGAAGCACAAGCTGCAATCAAGATTGCCAGGAGAAATAGCCATAACCTCAGATATGCAGATGACACCACCCTTATGGCAGAAAACAAAGAACTAAAGAGTCTCTTGATGACAGTGAAAGAGGAGAGTGAAAAAGTTGGCTTAAAGCTCTACATTCAGAAAACTAAGATCATGGCATCTGGTCCCACCACTTCATGGCAAATAGATGGAGAAACAGTGGAAACAGTGACAGACTTTATTTATTTATTTTGGCTCCAAAATCACTGCAGATGGTGACTGCAGCCATGAAATTAAAAGATGCTTACTCCTTGAAAGAAAAGCAATGACCAACCTAGACAGCATATTAAAAAGCAGAGGCATTATTTTGCCAACAAAGTTCCATCTAGTCAAAGCTATGGTTTTTCCAGTAGTCATGTATGGATGTGAGAGTTGGACTATAAAGAAAGCTGAGCACCAAAGAATTGATGCTTTTGAACTGTGGTGTTGGAGAAGACTCTTGAGAGTCCCTTGGACTGCAGGGAGATCCAACCAGTCCATCCTAAAGGAAATCGAAGGACTGATGTTGAAGCTGAAAGTCCAATACTTTGGCCACCTGATTTAAAGAATTGACTCATTTGAAAAGACCCTGATTATGGGAAAGGTTGAAGGCAGGAGGAGAAGGGGATAATAGAGAATAAGATGGTTGGGTGGCATCACCGACTCAATAGACATGAGTTTGAGTAAGCTTCAGGGGTTGGTGATGGACAAGGAAGCCTGGCATGCGGCAGCCCATGGGGTTGCAAAGAGTCAGACAGGACTGAATGACTCAGCTGAACTGAAATGGCTATGTTTACCTTAATTTGTTTCAGTAGGAATAGTAATCTAACACAAAAGGGAATAAGACAGCTAAAAATTAACTGAATACACAGTCCATGCTAAACAATACTGTGCAAACTATTTTTAAATACTGAGGAAGCTATGGTACATATACTCAGTTCAGTTCAGACTTTCAGTTCAGTCTGAGTCTTTGCGACCCCATGGACTGCAGCATGCCAGTCTTCCCTGTCCATCACCAACACCCAGAGCTTGTTCAAACTCATCAGTGATACCATCCAACTACCTCATCCTTTTCATCCCCTTTTACTCCTGCCTTCAATCTTCCCCGGCATCATGGTCTTTTCCAATGAATCATTTCCTCATATAAGGTGGCCCTATTATTGGAGCTTCAGTTTCAGCACCAGTCCTTCGATGAATATTCAGGACTGATTTCCTTTAGGATTGACTGGTTGGATCTCTTTGCTGCCCAAGGGACTCTCAATAATATTCTCCAACACCACAGTTCAAAAGCATCAATTTTTCATTGCACAGCTTTTTTTTATGGTTCAGTTCTCACATTCATACATGACTACTGGAAAAACCATAGCTTTGACTATACAGAGCTTTCTTGGTAATGTAATGTCTCTGCTTTTAATATGCTGTCTAGTTAGGTCATAGCTTTTCTTCCCAGGAGCAAGGGTCTTTTAATTTCATGGCTGCAGTCACCATCTGCAGTGATTTTGAAGCCCCAAAAAATAAAGTCTTCATTGTTTCTATTTTTTTCTGATCTATTTCCCATGAAGTGATGGGACCAGATGCCATGAATATGGTCTTAGTTTTTAAATGCTGAATTTTAAGCCAGCTTTTGATTCTCCTCTTTCACTTTCATCAGCGGATCTTTAGTTCCTTTTTGCTTTCTCCCACAGGGGTGGTGTCATCTGCATAGCTAAGGTTACTGATATTTCTCCTTGCAATCTTGATTCCAGCTTGTGCTTCATCCAGTCCAGCATTTCACAGGATGTACTCTGCATGTAAGTAATAAGCAAGGTGACAATATACAGCCTTGACATATTCCTTTCCCATAAACAGAGGAGGCTGGAGGGCTATGGTCCATGGGATTACAAAGAGTCAAACATGACTGAAGTGACTTAGCACACACATTTACAATGGCAATGATGCCTGGTGCAGAAGAAGGGGTAAGGAAGTGGGTTATGGATTGAAAAGACAGTGGACAAGATAGCACTGAATTAAAAACATTTACATAAAACATTTACTCATGTTTGTTAAATGTTAAATAAGATTTCAATGGTAAATGTTAGATTTGCTAAATGTTAAATAAGATTTCATAAAATGGCTGAGGGGCAAAACTCTCATCCTCAAGAATTTCCACCTGAAATTACGTTGCATAATTTGTAAATAGCTATAGAGACTTGGTGCAATGAGATACTGCTTACAAAAATTAATGTCACAGCTAAGGGAAGGCACTTAAGTATTGGCGAATTGAGTAAGCAAGTAAAGTTTTAGAATGAACAGACTTTTCAAAAGCTCCATGATATAAACCTTCTCTTGTAATGTATCCAATTTATGAGTCATATCCAAATACAAAGGACTTCCTAGAAATACAGGTAAGGAGACTTTTCTTTGAGAATCTTATCTTGACCAGTTTTCTGTGAATGTTGACAAAACAAATCTGCAAGCTGTCCCACTGATGTGCATACAAGGGCCAAGTTTGTCCAGATGTCTAATATGGCACAGATGGACAGGCAAGGCATTTGGCTGTGATTTTCTTGTAAACATCAGAGAAAGCAGTACCCAAAGCTAACTTTTGAAGACAGTAGCCTTCCAACTGGGGAGATGTACCAAACTGGCTGACTGTCACAGCTCTAATTGCCATCAGCGCCCTGCTGGTTTGCTACTTGGCGTCTGGAGAGAGGTGCAACCCCTAGGCATGCAGCAGAGCTACAGCCAGGAAAAAGAACAGCTGTCAAAACCTACAGCCACTCACTGACTGGGTTCCATGACCTAGTTAAGAACTTAGACAATATTTTCCTCTTACACATAGACCTTTTATGTGTAAAATACCAGATATGGAAGGTTAAATTCTGTGGTATACAGCATGAGAGGAAAAGCAGAAATAAAGGGAAAAAAAGGTATTTGCATTGAGTGTTCTGCATGAATTTCTATCTCATTCAGCTAGGAAGACAGAACAAATCACTGGAAGATAGATGGAAACATTTCCAAACTTTGAAGTCATGCTCAGAGTGAGTCAGAGTGAGTGAGTTTGTGTGTGTGTGTGTGTGTGTGTGTTTTGGAGGGTGTTGTGAGGGGGAGAGATGTATTTGCTATTGGTTACCATTTTACTGATGGTAACAAATACCATTGCTATTGGTATGTATTTGCTATTGGTTACCATTTTACAAATGGTAACAATACCATTTGCTATTGTTACCATTTTACTCCTAAAATCATTTTTTTTTTTCTGCTAATGGAAAGATACACAATATTTATCACTCTTTAACATCTTAAGTCATTTAATTTTGTTTTTGTTTAGTTGCTAAGTTGTGTCAAACTCTTTGCGACCCCTTGGACTGTAGCCCACCCAGCTTCCTTGTTCCTCACCATCTCCTAGAGTTTGCTCAAACTCATGTCCATTGGGTCAGTGATGCCATCCAACCATCTCGTCCTCTGTCATCCCCTTCTCCTCCTGTCTTCAGTCTTTCCCAGGATCAGGGTCTTTTCCAATGAGTCAGCTTTTGGGATCAAGTGGTCAAAGTATTGGAGCTTCAGCTTCACCATCAGTTCTTCCAGTGAATATTCAGGGTTTTGGGAAGCAAAAGGTATTATGTGTATAGATGTATTTTCTCAGGCTACTTGCCAAGATGTTTACCTTAAATAAAAGTAGCTTTATCTAGAAAACAACAATACATTTGCAAATAAGAGTTTTAAATTTTCATTTTTTTGATAGTTGTAGTTCTGAAAGAACCCTCATTTATAGATTTTTTTTAACCCAGCTTATTAGAAAATAGAAATAAAGACATCATAAGAAGAAACATCAGAATACTAGTAAAATAAACATAGTTATGAAGTTATCAAATTTTAGTGTCTTTCATCACATATAGTAGATATTAAATCATTTGTTTCCAGAAATGTACCTTGAGGAACAAATAGGAGTATAATTGAGGAGAACCTCTGTTAGAAGGTTCTTTGTCTAATCAGGCCCATGTTTTGTCTTGTTTAGTTTTTCTTTACTTGGAGAATTAGCAGGTTCTGTTTCTTCAAGCATTTCATGTTTATCACAGTCACTTATTACTAAAACCCAGATCTTATCACAGAAAATGACATATACTTCCTTGATTTCACACTAGATAATTAGAAGAATTTAAAATTACATAATTTTTGATTTGATATATTTCCAACTGTGTACCCCTAACAGATGCTAAAGACAATAAGGAATGTGGAACAGGCAGGAAAGACAGAGAAACAGGAGCTTCATATCACAAAGAATGTGTTATTATATTTCCAGAAAACTGGGGCCTTGGAGAAATTGTGCTGTTAAATGGAATAAACCCCTATAGATGTCCTGTGTTCTTCAGTATCTGAGATTTTTGTCTTTCCAGTTAAATATAGATGTCTTTCTTGTTGTGGTTAAGAAATGCTGTCTTTTGTCAATAACACTTTTCAATACAATTAAAAGAGGATTTACATATGTGTAAATTTAGGATTATGCAGATATTTTTATTTTTATACATTGTGGATAACAGTATATTAAACATTACTTGAAGAAATTATTTGGGGAAGTAAAGGCCAGGAAACAATTCAATTTTACCTTTATCTATATTATTTTATCAGTGTATTTACTTACTTATTCAAACCCACTTTAGCACAGTAAGATTTCAAAATTCCTTTTTTAAATTAGCTTAGAATATAAAACATATACTTATGATCCCTTATACACTTAAATAAAATTAGAGGAAATAAAACTAAGACATCTTTGTGATGTAAGTTTTTCAGTATTCTAGTAAGGTCATATATACCATAGAATGGGATTTGCATAAATTACCCATATTAGATGATTACCGTGTTTTAGCTGGGTTTTGAAAAGGCAGAAGAACCAGAGATCAAATTGCCAGTATTCATTGGTCATACAGAAAGCAAGAGAATTCCAGAAAAGCATCTACTGCTTCATTGACCATGCTAAAGCCTCTAACTGTATGATTCACAACAAACTGGAAAATTCTTAAAGGGATGGGAATAACAGACCACCTTACCTGTCTCCTGAGAAACCTGTATGCAGATCTAAAAGCATCAGTTAGAGCCAGACATGGAACAATGGACTGGTCCAAAATTGGGAAATGAGTACATCAAGGCTGTATCTTGTCAGTCTGTTTATTTAACTTATATGCAGTGTATATTTTGTGAAACACTGGACTGGATGAATCACAAGGTAGAATCAGGATTTCTCCTAATGGAGAAATATGAACAACCTTGGATATGCAGATCACACCACCCTAATGACAGAAAGAGAAGAGGAACTAAAGAGCCTCTTGATGAAGGTGAAAGAGGAGAGTGAAAAGGCTGGCTTGAAACTCAACCTTCAAAAATAGGATCATGGAAACTGGCCCCATTATTTCATGGCAAATAGAAGGGGGAAAAGTGGAAGTATTGTCAGATTTTTTTTTCTTGGTCTTCAAGATCACTGTGGATGGTGACTGCAGCCATGAATTAGATGTTTGTTTCTTGGAAGGAAAGCTGTGACAAACCCAGATAGTGTATTAATAAACAAAGATATCTCTTTGTTGACAAAGGTGCATATAGTCAAAGCTATGCTTTTTTTCAGTAGTCATATATAGATGTGAGAGTTGGACCATAAAGAATGTTGAGTGCTGAACAATTGATACTTTAAAATTATGGTACTTGAGAAGACTGTTGAGAGTCCCTTGGACTGCCAGGAGATCAAACCAATCAATCCTAAAGGAAATCAAACATGAATATTAACTGGAAGGACTGATACTGAAGCTGAAGCTCTGATACTTTGGCCATCTCTGCAAAGACTTGAACCATTACACAAGACCTTGATGCTGCGAAAGATTGAAGGCAAAAGGAGAAGAAGGCCCCAGAGGATGAGATGGTTAGATATCATCACTGATTTAATAGACATGAATTTGAACAAATTCTGAGATACTGGGGGACAGAGGAGATTGGTGTGGTGCATTTCATGGGGTCACAAAGAGTCAGATAAAACTTAGCAACTGAAGAACAACAACAACAAAAGATAGTGATGTACTAATTGAGTGTATTGTTTTGCACTAATTGTTTTTTAAGTTACTCTGTTATCTAGTAGAACTACTGTATAATCTTGAATTTTCACTTCTGTATATTTATCTAAAACAAGTGAAATCAAGATATCAAAGAGATATTAGCATTCCCGTGTTCATTGAGAGCTATCACAATAGCCGAGATGTAAAAATAACCTAAATGATCATCAACAGATATACGATTAAAGGAACTGTTCCATATACTTACGATGGAATATTATTCAATCTTAAAAAAACAGGAAGTTCTGGAAAATGTGACAATGTGAATGAACCTTTAGGATATAACCTTTCACTTATTTACTCAGTGAAATAAACCAGTCATAGAAAGGTAGGTATTGCATGATTCTTCTTATAGGAGATATCTAAAAGAGTCAAAATTATAGAATCAAAGATCAAACCGCCAACACTGGTTGGATCACAGAAAAAGCTGGAAAATGCCAGAAAAACATCTACTCCTCCTTCATTGACTGTGCTAAAGCCTTTGACTGTGTAGATCACAACAAATTGTGCAAAATTCTTAAAGAGATGGGAATACCAGACCACCTGACCTGTCTCTTGTGAAACCTGTATGCAGGTCAAGGAGCAACAGCTAGAATGGGACATGGAACAATGGACTAGTTCAAAATTGGGAAAGAGATAAGTCAAGGCTGTATATTGTCACCTTGCTTATTTAACTTATATGCAGAATACATTGTGTGAAATACTAGGCTGGATGAAGCACAAACTGGAATCAAGACTGCAAGGAGAAATATAAATAACCTCAGATATGCAGATGACACTACCCTGATGGCAGAAAGTAAAGAATTAAAGAGACCCAATGATGGTGACAGAGGAAAGTGAAAAAGTTGGCTTAAAATTCAACATTCAGTTAATGAAGATCATGGCATCTGGTCCCATCACTTCATGGCAAACAGATGGGGAAAAAATAGAAACAGTGAAGACTATTTTCTTAGGCTCCAAGATTACTTAGGATGGTGACTGCAGCCATGAAATTAAAAGACCCTTGCTCCTTGGGGAAAAAATAACATAGATAGCATTTCAAAAAGCAGAAACATTACCTTTCCTAGAAAGGTATATCTAGTCAAACCTATGGTTGTTCCAGTAGTCATGTACTAATGTGAGAGCTAAATAATAAAAAAGTTGAGCACTGAAGAACTGATATTTTGAACTGTGGTGTTGGAAAAGACTCTTGAGAGTCCCTTGGGCAGCAAGGAGATCAAACCAGTAAATCTAAAGGAAATCAGCCTAAATATTCAGTGGAAAGACTGAGGCTGAAGCCGAAGCTCCAATTCTTTGGCCACCTGATGCCAAGAGCCAACTCATCGGAAAAGACCCTGATGCTGGAAAAGACTGAAGACAGGAGGAAAAGGGAGGACAGAGGATGAAATGGTTGGATTGCATCACCCGCTGAATGGATATGAGTTTGAACAAATTCTGGGAGATGGTGAAAAACAGTGAAGCCTGGCTTGCTGCTGTCTGTGAGGTTGCAAAGAGTCAGAAACGACTGAGCAGCTGAATGATAACAAATAGAATCGAAAGGTAGAATGGCAATTTACAGAGGTTGGCAAGAGAGAGGGAAATCTCCATTTTCTAAAAAAATAGGCCTAAAATTTTAGTTATGTTAAGAGGAATAGTATCTAAAGATTTGCAGTAAACATTATACCTAAAGTCAACAATAATGTATATTTAAACATTTTTAAGAGGGTACATCTCATATTTAGTGTTATTACAACAGTAAAATAAAGTTTAAATAAAGAAATAGGGATACTTGTAGAGTGACAAAAATTGTGGTGCTCAAACAGAAGGAAGTTTGACCTTCATAAAGATTTAGCAGTCTTTCATTTTAAGAGATTGCTTCTGGGGACACTGAGTCTTTTTTAAGGAGTCATAGACTAAGACTGGGAGTGTTCATGGAAACCAATGTCTCCCAATTTCTCTCCCCCCAAAACAATGGCTCTTAATTTGAGTAAATTTTAGACGATAGGCAAATATCAGATTGTGAATAGTATAGATTTAAAAATAAAATTTAAAACCTTAAGAGAAGTGGAAGTGGGCAAAAATATACATTGGTCTTTTCAATTTATGATATAACAGAAGAGATCTTGGCAATTTCAACTTTTTTTTTTTCACTTCTAAAATGCTTATGTCAACCTTTGCTTTCCTGTAACATCTAATGAAATATTTAAATCTTTGTACAATATTTTATTTGTCAGAAATTCTGTGAAAATGAAACAATAAAAAGTGACCTTAGCTTAAAGAAGCTGAGTTACACCTTATAGTCACAAAACTGAAAAATATCCAATTAGTCTAGAATAAGAGGAAATGAGTAATAAATTGAACTTACAATATTTATAGACATTTTCCAAGTATATTTTTAATATGAAGCTTTAATTTACTGCATATCATAAAATATTGTTTTTACTTCCCCTTCAGGATGATTTTTAAAAACTATTCTCTGTAGTATATTTTGGATTATTGCTTTAAAAAAATAATGTCTTTGAAGACTGTAACTGTGTTTGCTTCCCAGGTAATGATTTGATTATATTGGATTGCTTGTTGAGAACTTTCATGATTGACATTCATGAGGAAATTTATCTTTCGATCTTCCAAAGCTACCCAATATAGTTCACTCTACGAGAAATTGCTGAGAAGGCAATGGCACCCCACTTCAGTACTCTTGCTGGGAAAATCCCATGGACGGAGGAGCCTGGTGGGCTGCAGTCCATGGCGTCGCTAAGAATCGGACACGATTGAATGACTTCACTTTCACTTTTCACTCTCATGCATTAGAGAAGGAAATGGCAACCCACTCCAGTGTTCTTGACTGGAGAATCCCAGGGAAGGGGGAGCCTGGTGGGCTGCCCTCTATGGGGTCACACAGAGTCGGACACAACTGAAGCGACTTAGCAGCAGCAGCAGCACAAGAAATTGAATCTTTTCATGGTAGTGTGGCTTCTTTGTTCCTACCTGACATTATGCAACATTTACTAACTTGGTATTAATAAATATTACTAAAGTAATACGTAGCACACTGACACCAGAAAAAAGCTCACTGTCATATTAAAATTTGTGCAAATGAATTATATATTATATATAATTAACATTGCATTGAATTATATTTAATTAATTTTTTATAATAGTTCACTAAAGTGCATGTTCAGTGGTTATTATTCATTTGTTATTAAGAGATTTCTGAGTGCCGAACAGTACAAATTATAGGCTAGGTATTCAATAAATACGACTTGGAAATATAGAATAGAAAATAGTGGTTTACACTCCAAAATACCATGTCTGAGTAACTTACCTAGTTAACAAATACTTAAGGAGCTTCTTTTACCTTTTTATTCTGATATAAATTTAGACTTTCAGAAAAGTTGCAAGAATAATACAGAGTTCTTTTCTACCCTTCAATCTGCTTTCTATTCTGCAATCATCTTACATAATCATAGTACATAACTGAGAAGTTAATACTGGTACAATATTATTAACCAAACTACTGACTTTATTCAGATTTTATCAGTTTTCCCAATAATATATAGATATATATATATATTTCCTGTTACAGAATCCAATCCAGGATTGTAGTTGTTATGTCTCCTTAGCCTCCTCTAATATGTGAAAACTCCATTTTTTCTTATTTTTCATGGCTTTGCCATTTTGAAGATCAGTTATTTTGCAGAATGCCTCTCAGTTTGGATTTGTTTCTGGTTTTTCATGATGAGACTAAGTAAAGAATTTTTGTGAGAATACCAGAAAAGTGATGTGCCCTCCTCAGTTTATCGTTTCATGGAGTGCACAACATCTATATGCCATATTACTGGTCACGATACTTCTGACCACTAGGTTAAGGTAATAGTTCAGGGTTTTCCATTGTATGAGGATTTTTTATACATGGTTCTTGTCGTCAACTAGCTCATTGTCTGATAGAAGAGGAAAAATATAATGCATCATAAATTTGATAGTGATATGATTATTGTTAAAGCACACCTAACTCTCTATTAGAATTAGTCAACATTTCCTGGAGGGTGTGATGCGTAATCTGAGATTTGATTTGAAAACAAAGTAGGAATCCGGCAAGTGAAGGAGGAGTAGAAAGGAAAATAAGTCCCAGCCATAGGAAATGTAAAGCCAGGGATGTTATGTAGAACTATAATTAGTTAAAGGAGCCTAAAATACATAAATTATTTATTGGTAAATCTAGGCTATTAGGTTGAAGAGGGTGTCAGGAGTCAAATCTTGAGTGTACTGTATGCCCTTCTGAGACTTTGGACAATATCTTACTGTTTTCTCACTTTCAGCAAAACAAAAAAATCTAATTTTTTAAAGCAGTCTACGCAATTTCTTGAACAATATTATATCAAACTAATTTTCAGATACCACTGTGAATGTTGTGGGTGACAATATTATAGCACTCAAAGTTACCACATCCTTTAGCACTTTGTGCTGTTACTCTGTCCAGCGATATTGCTTTTTCCTACCTGGTAAAATGCTACTTATTTAATAAAGTCCAGAAAAAAAATCAATTTCTCCATGATAACATTCATTCTTTAGAATACATTATTATGTTTCTCAATTCAGTTCAGAGCAGTTCAGTAGCTGTTGTGTCTGACTCTTGCAACCCCATGGACTGCACCACGCAGGGGCTCCCTGTCCACCCAACTCCTGGAGTTACTAAAACTCATGTCCATTGAGTTGATGATGACATCCAACCATGTCATCCTCTGTCTTCCCCTTCTCCTCCCACCTTCAATCTTTCCCAGCATCAGGGTCTTTTCAATTGAGTCAGTTCTTTGCATCAGGTCGCCAAAGTATTGGAGTTTCAGCTTCAACATCAGTCCTTCCAATGAATATTCAGGACTGATTTCCTTTAGGATGGACTGGTGGATCTCCTTGCAGTCCAAGGGACTCTCAAGAGTCTTCCAACACCACAGTTCAAAAGCATCAATTCTTTGGTGCTCAGCTTTCTTTATAGTCCAACTCTCACACCCATACATGACCACTGGAAAAAACATAGCCTTGACTAGAAGGACTTATGTTGGCAAAGTAATATCTCTCTTTTTTTTACTATAATGTCTAGGTTAGTCATAACCTAGAGTTATGACCAAGGAGTATGCATCTTTTAATTTCATGACTGCAGTAACCATCTATAGTGATTTTGGAGTCCCCCAAAATAAAATCAGCCACTGTTTCCACTGTTTCCCCAACTATTTGCCATGAAGTGATGGGACCAGATGCCATGATCTTAGTTTTCTGAATGCTGAGTTTTAAATCAACTTTTTCACTCTTCTCTTTCACTTTCATCAAGAGGCTTTTTAGTTCCTCTTCACTTTCTGCCATCAGGGTGGTATCATCTGCATATCTGAGGTTATTGATATTTCTCCTGGCATTCTTGATTCTAGCTTGTGCTTCTTCCAGCCCAGCGTTTCTCATGATGTACTCTGCATAGAAGTTAAAAAGCAGGGTGACAATATACAGCCTTGACATACTCCTTTTCCTATTTGGAGCCAGTCTGTTGTTCCATGTCCACTTCTATCTGTTGATTCTTGACCTGCATAGAGATTTCTCAAGAGACAAGTCAGGTGGTCTGGTATTCCTAACTCTTTCAGAATTTTCCACAGTTTCTGGTGATTCACACAGTCAAAGGCTTTGGCATAGTCAATAAAGCAGAAATAGATGTATATCTGAAATTCTTGCTTTTTCGATGACCCAGCAGATGTTGGAAATTTGATCTCTGGATCCTCTGCCTTTTCCAAAACCAGCTTGAACATCTGGAAGTTCATTGTTCATGTATTGCTGAAGCCTGGCTTGAGAATTTTGAGCATTACTTTACTAGTGTGTGAGATGAGTGCAATTGTGCAGTAGTTTGAGCATTGTTTGGCATTGCCTTTCTTTGGGATTGGAATGAAAACTGACCTTTACCAGTCCTGTGGCCACTGCTGAGTTTTCCAAATTTTCTGGCTTAATGAGTGCAGCACTTTCACAGTATCATCTTCCAGGATTTGAAATAGCTCAACTGGAATTCCATCATCTCCACTAGCTTTGTTCATAGTGATGCTTCCTAAGGCCCACTTGACTTCACATTCCAGGATGTCTGGCTCTAGGTGAGTGATCACACCATCATGATGAACTGGGTCATGAAGACCTTTCTTTAATTGAAGAAAGTAGGGAAAACTGCTAGACCATTCAGGTATGACCTAAATCAAATTCCTTATGATTATACAGTGGAAGTGAGGAATAGATTTAAGGGCCTAGATCTGATAGATAGAGTGCCTGATGAACTATGGAATGAGGTTCGTGACATTTTACGGGAGACAGGGATCAAGACCATCCCCATGGAAAAGAAATGCAAAAAAGCAAAATGGCTGTCTGGGGAGGCCTTACAAATAGCTGTGAAAAGAAGAGTAAAGTACAAAGAGATCATAAGATATTCCACAACCTGCACTTTCAGCTAAGACTCTGAGAAAACTCTCAAATTCCAGACTGTGTTTAAGTGTGAGGGTGAAAGATCATCCCAAACTAGCAGAGCAGGTTCAGAAAACCATAAAGTTAAGAATGGAGGGTTCAGAAAGGTCTTGGCTTTGGCAAAACTTAGAAACCATTCACAAATATTTTCCTACAGAAAAGGCTCTCAGGACTTGCCTGGTGGTCCAGTGGTTAAGAATCTGCCTGCCAGTGCAGGGTTCACAGGTTGGATCCCTGGTCCAGGAAGACCCCATATGCCACAGGGCAAGTAAGCCTGTGCACCACGGCTACCGAGCCCACTCTCCTAGAGCCCGTGCTCCGGCAGGAGGAGCCACTGCAATGAGGAGCCCACTCACCACAGCTAGAGGGAGACTGCGTGCTGCAACAAAGACCCACCACAACCGAAGATAAATTTAAAAGTTTTAGAGGTACTAATTTATGGAGGAAAAAAAAGAGGCTCTCATCTGAGTAGGAATGTAGTGGCTAAGTCTGAGATCAAGCATTGGAGGAAGTAAAGAAAAGGGGAAGACTTTTAAGAGCACTGTTTACAAGTGTCAGGGATTGTCTTAGAAGTCAAGGGCAGTATTCCTTGACTGATATTAAGGGAAAAGAGAAGAGATTGGTGGTAGAACTTCTTGAAACAGGACAGGATCCAAGAATCATATTTTTTAAAGATGTCAATTACAGTTCCAATAGAGAGAGCTCTTAAGTTGAGAAACTGGGAACACAACTCCAGTATCTCTCCAGAAAAGACCAATCCATTCAAATATGAAAACCAAAACATGAGTAAAATACAGTATCCACAGAAGATACTAAAACACCAAAATAGAAATGGAAGATTGTAACTTCTCAAAAGCGAAAATTCACTAGAAAAGTGCTGTTGAAGATCAAGGAAAAGTTAACAACATTGAAATACAAATTAAAAAAAAAAAGGAAAACAAAACTTAAGAAAGCAATTGCAGCTTTTACCAATTACAGGAACACCACAGGGCAGACAGAGGAATTCAAAGAAGTTATGTCCAGACAATAGGCTATGAGTAATAATAGAGGGGAGGGAGGCGAGGAGACTAAGGGAAACTATAGGGGCTTCCCTGGTGCTAACAATGTCTCAAAGGTCTTTATTCTGTAATAATCCATTAAACTGTGCACTTACATTCACTTTTCTGAACTGAACTGAAAGGCACTTAGTTTTTGGACTAAGTCCAAAATCCAGGATCAGCTTTATCCACTCACCCACCCCCCAACCTACCCCCAGGAGAAAAAAACTATTATTCCTGTTCCTTCCCATCCTTTGCTCCCAGAAAATATCTCGAATCCAAGTTAATTACCAATTCTTGTGGGGTCTACCTCCAAAACGTCTCCAAGATCTATTCCATTTTCTCCACTCTCACCTTTCTAGTTCGGTCACCACTTTGACTGGATTATCACCATCAGTTCAGTTCAGTCGCTCAGTGGTGTCTGACTCTTTGCAACCCCATGAATTGCAGCATGCCAGGCCTCCCTGTCCATCACCAACTCCCAGAGTTCACTCAGACTCACGTCCGTCAAGTCAGTGATGCCATCCAGCCATCTCATCCTCTGTCGTCCCCTTCTCCTCCTGCCCCCAATCTCTCCCAGCATCAGAGTCTTTTCCAATGAGTCAACTCTTCGCATGAGGTGGCCAAAGTACTGGAGTTTCAGCTTTAGCATCATTCCTTCCAAAGAAATCCCAGGGTTGATCTCCTTCAGAATGGATTGGTTGGAT
>SJYT01059544.1:12943-29943 GCA_006410635.1 Cephalophus harveyi | reverse complement strand
GATGTGAGAGTTGGACTGTGAAGAAGGCTGAGCACCGAAGAATTGATGCTTTTGAACTGTGGTGTTGGAGAAGACTCTTGAGAGTCCCTTGGACTGCAAGGAGATCCAGCCAGTCCATTCTGAAGGAGATCAGCCCTGGGATTTCTTTGGAAGGAATGATGCTAAAGCTGAAACTCCAGTACTTTGGCCACCTCATGTGAAGAGTTGACTCATTGGAAAAGACTCTGATGCTGGGATGGATTGGGGGCAGGAGGAGAAGGGGACGACCGAGGATGAGATGCCTGGATGTCATCACGGACTCGATGGACGTGAGTCTGGGTGAACTCTGGGAGATGGTGATGGACAGGGAGGCCTGGCGTGCTGCGATTCATGGGGTCGCAAAGAGTCGGACACGACTGAGTGACTGAACTGAACTGAACTGATTCTGTGTATTCTTGTCACCTCTTTTAATATCTTCTGCTCCTGTTAGATACATACCATTTCTGTCTTTTATTGAGATATCTTTGCATGAAATATTCCCTTGATATCTCTAATTTTCTTGAAGAGATCTCTAGTCTTTCCCATTCTATTGTTTTCCTCTATTTCTTTGCACTGATCACTGACGAAGGCTTTCTTATCTCACTTTGCTCTTCTTTGGAACTCTGCATTCAAAGGGTATATCTTTCCTTTACTCCTTTGCTTTTCATTTCTCTTCTTTCACAGCTATCTGTCCTTACAAATACACAAAGACAAATATACAAATACACAAATATACAGCTATTTGTCTCCTCAGACAGCCATTTTGCTTTTTTCATTTCTTTTTCTTGGGGGTGGTCTTTATCCCTGTCTCCTGTACAATGTCGCAATCCTGCATCCATAGTTATGTTATATTATATATGTTATATTATGTTTCTATCACACTGGATTAGAACACTAATCATTGTATGATTTTTGCATATATGTAAGCTGACCCATCATATTATGAGCAATTTGAGTGTAGGGATAACATCCATATATTTTTCTATTCCTTTTCTCCATTTCAGTATTGGCTTATGGTCAGAGTCCAATAAATAACTGATGAATGAATGAATAAAATATAAACAAATAAACAGTACTCAGTTAACTGAGCCAGTTATTTTTAGTCATTATTGTAAGAGTTAATAAAATAATTCAGTTCAAGAGCATTATTCATGTTATTACTGTGGATAGAAACAGCACAGAGAGAGAAATTAATGTGATTTCTAATTTCCTGTCATAAATATTCAGTGACATTTGGTGAGATTGCAAATGCTTTTTAGTTTCCTTCATAGTTTAAACACTAAAATCAACATTTATAATTATAATAAAATAAATATGCAGTAAGTTATTACTGAGGATGTATATAAATCTGTACATTTAAGCAGTAGTGCATCAATAGTAAAATAATATTGATCTAATTAGAGTTTTGAGTGAAGTGTTTATTTTGGGCAGTTTCTGGAAATTTCCCCTCAAATTAAAGAAATTGATTAGCTCAATTTGTCTGTGAACTCACTTAAATTTTTTACAGAACTGGATTTAAATTAACGTCAATGAGTTTCTTATGAAACTTTATATTGTTAGGCCAAAAATTTCATTTGGATTTTCCATAAAGTCTTACCCAAAAGAACTTTTTGGCCAACTTAGTATTATTCCATGTGGGCAGATATTAAAATTAGAGATGAAAAAAAAATGAATCTGTTGTTCAAAATTCCTACAGATCCTATAAATATCGCTTCATAAAATATAGATTGGCATAGAAGTGACAAGATAAGAAATTTGCATGATACTGAAAAAATTATTAGAACTATAAACCTGGTTTTGGTAAACTGACTTAACAGCATGTCTTCAAAACTTTGTTCTGTGTTGATTATTCTTGCAAGGAAAGTTAGAGTACTGATAATGATACTAAAAGACTCAGGGCTAAGGAAAAATGTTGTATCAGTATCACTGTTTACAGTAGGATAACTAATATGTAAGGAAAGCAAATAATGAGGGAAAGCATATGACAGAAAAAATAAATATATAAGAATCATTAAATAATCAGGGAATGATAAGTCGTTATTTCCAATGGTACTAACAAAATATTCACAGACTGGCAGAATCAAAGAAGGGCTAAGGGAATAAGATAGTTATCACAGAGCAAAACTACTGAAAAATAAAAGTAAAATAATGCCAAGTAAAGCATGAAATCCAAGGCAGAAACTACATAAAAAGACAGTAATAATTACTGAATTTTCATCATCTTGGGGTTTCTTAAACAGAAGATGAGTGTGGTCTGTACTTAATGCCTCAGTTCAGTTCAGTCACTCAGTCATGTCCCACTCTTTGAGACCCCATGACCCACAGCACACCAGGTGGCCCTGTCCATCACCGACTCCCTGAGTCCACCCAAACCCATGTCCATTAAGTTGGTGATGCCATCCAACCATCTCATCCTCTGTTTTCCCCTTCTCCTCCTGCCCTCAATCTTTCTCAGCATCAAGGTCTTTTCAAATGAGTCTGCTCTTCGCATCAGGTGGGCAAAGTTTTGGAGTTTCAGCTTCAGCATTAGTTCTTCAAATGAACACCCAGGACTGATCTTTAAGATGGACTGGTTGGATCTCCTTGCAGTCCAAGGGACTCTCAAGAGTCTTCTCCGACACCATGGTTCAAAAGCATCAATTCTTCAACACTCAGCTTTCTTTATAGTCCAGCTCTCACTTCCAAACATGACCACTGGAAAAACCATAGCCTTGATTAGAAAGACCTTTGTTGACAAAGTGATGTCTCTGCTTTTGAATGTGCTATCTAGGTTGGTCATAACTTTCCTTCTAAGGAGTAAGTGTCTTTTAATTTCATGGCTGCGATCACCATTTGCAGTGATTTCAGAGCCCAGAAAAATAAAGTCAGTCACTGTTTCCACTGTTTCCCCATCTTTTTGCTATGAAGTGATGGGACCAGTTGCCATGATCTTAGTTTTCTGAGTGTTGAGCTTTAAGCCAACTTTTTCACTCTCCTTTGCACTTCCATCAAGAGGCTCTTTAGTTCTTCACTTTCTGCCCTAAGGGTGGTGTCATCTGCCTCCTAGAACATGCAAAAATCCATCTACATGCCACTGGTCTAATAATAAAGACATGGTAATAGAGTTCTAAATAAAGAAAAAGAAAACAAAATGAAAAAAGATAAGCTATGGTAAGTCTTTAGGGGAAAAAAATAAAACCTGAGTTGAAGACACAACACAGAACAAAAAAAAAGAGCAGACTTACAAAGGTTATGACTCCTTCTAGCTGTGTATTCTGATAGGTATAAACAGCATGCTTTATTATAGGTTTGACTGTTCTTATGGAGGCAGTGTTCAAGTAGCACAACTAAAGAAGCAAAAGAAATAATTCAAGCTTTTGTAGAGAGAATTTATTTACAGATGATAATTGTTTTACAGTGTCTTCCCACAGAAAATATAACTGCATGAGAATTTTCTGTGAGGCATGCTTGAAAGGTCAGGAAGGGAAAACATAGTGATGGTGATGGATATGATGATTCTAGGCATTAATTTGCAGGTAAAGGAGAATATAAAGTTTCTCCCTTATGCCCAATTCCTTTAAAATATATCTAAAAAAGAATTTATTTTAGACTACCTTTATAACCATTTTCCATGAAATTAAAAGTTGCTTACTTTTAGGAAGGAAAGTTATGACCAACCTAGATAGTATATTCAAAAACAGAGATATTACTTTGCCAACAAAGTCCGTCTAGTCAAGGCTATGGTTTTTCCAGTGGTCATGTATGGATGTGAGAGTTGGACTGTGAAGAAAGCTGAGTGCCAAAGAATTGGTGCTTTTGGACTGTGGTGTTAGAGAAGACTCTTGAGAGTCCCTTGGACTACAAGGAGATCCAACCAGTCCATTCTAAAGGAGATCAACCCTAGGATTTCTTTGGAAGGAATGATGCTAAAGCTGAAACTCCAGTACTTTGGCCACCTCATGTGAAGAGTTGACTCATTGGAAAAGACTCTGATGCTGGGAGGGATTGAGGGCAGGAAGAGAAGGGAAAGACAGAGGATGAGATTGCTGGATGGCATCACTGACTTGATGGAAGTGAGTTTGAGTGAACTCCGGGAGATGGTGATGGACAGGGAGGCCTGGCGTGCTGCAATTTATGGGGTCGCAAAGAGTCAGACACGACTGAGTGACTGAACTGAACTGATAACCATTTGCACAGAACATGTGATTATGATGAAAAAGACCACATAGTGACTATTTCTTAGGTTATTCCAAACTGTGTTAAAGAATCATAGAACATTAAATAGTTACTTCAAATTATGTTTGTGCTTAAGACTATGTGGTAGAATTGTCAATGCCCTACAGAGGAGCTTGCTCAAATAAGGTATACTCAAAATACATCATTTTTGACACACAAAAAAAGAAATGAGAAAAAGAGTAGCTTTCTAGTTTAATTTTAATGCGCTCCACCACAGGGCTTGAAATTAGGCTAAAGATGTCAAAATATAAACTGAATATTGCATTATTTCTTTTTCATATAGTAGAATTTGGGCATGTATATGGACAAAGGAGTACACCAGTATGAGATTTTCATGTTAACACATGAATAATGAGGTATTTTAAAGTATAATTGTGTCAATTTGATATGACAGGTTTCTAAGAGATAGTCTCCTGACATCGTTGACTATTTCCATCCTTTAGTGGGGAAATTATGGATAATTTCATATATACCTAATTTTCAATTAAAATGAAATTTTTTACAAGTTATGTATTTTAATCTTTTGCCACCTTTTCCTGTTGATATTTTCCTCAGTTGGCTTCTATCTTTTGTTTAAATATTTTTTCTTTTTTCCCAGTACTCAGAATCAGAGCCAGGGCGCCTGTGAAAGGAGCTTATAGCAAATTACAAAAATAGAAAATAAAAGCAGAATGTGAAGTATTTTTGATGATAGTTAATATTTATTTTATGCTTCATAAATGCTGAGAGTTTGACAGTTTTGTCTGTTTTATATTTCTCTGTAGTCATTTGAGATACCAGCTTTCTTTCTATTTTATAGGTTAAAAAACAGGCTTAGAAAGCTTAATTGGCTTTCCCAAACAAAATACGATAAATGATGAAGTTAAGATTCAACTGTGGTCCATCTGTCTCCAGAGACTGAGTTCATAACCACAGCACAGCAGAGAGGAAGAAATAAATTTGAGGAGCCTTTGGTCATTTTCAAGTCTTATATTTTGGAATGTGAAACTGGATAAAAACTTCTCCAAATATATTTGATACATTTGGCCATCTACAAAAAGAAACTCAAAGGCAGATTTTCTGCATTGCAAATCACTAAGTTGAAGATTATCTTCAAAATACTCCTTAGGAGAGCCAAACTGATTCATCAAATATTCCTTAGGAGTTAAGTAAGTTTAAATAAATTGCTTCAACCTGTAGACTAAAGTTCTGCCTAATATTCAGGATAGTTCTAAATCTGCAGGGACCTCTATAAAGAATGGAAATTTAATTACTGGTCTTCTTCTTCTTTCTCAGAAGGTGTTCTAATAGCCTTTGGAAGTGCCAGTGAGTACTAATGTATCTGGAAATAACTGTACTTTTGGAAGTAGGTCAACACTGCTTCTTTGGCTAATCATTAGCAAACTCCCTCAAGCCCAATCTACATTCTGATATTAGTCTTTGCATATAATCACATGATCAAGTCTTGTGTGCCCACCTCCAGAGATATTTGTATTGAGTCTATCTCTAAATTTTATTTTTTTCAAGTTGACAGACTCCTTTCCATCTTCTCATCCTCATCAGCTCTTGATACAACTTTAGAGAGTCACTTGTGCTTATTTGTTCCTGCTTTAGTTTTTCATATAGCTCAGTGAAGGAAGCCATAGTTAACAGTCAATATGGTGCTTAAGAGTAGTGACTCTAGGATCAGGATGTCTGGGTGTGAAGCCCAGCTCTGTCACTTACTAGCTGTGAAACCTTGGGAGAGTGACTTCCCACTTTGTGTGTAAGTATCCTGATGATATTAATAGTACCCATGCCAAAGGCTTGTTGTGAGGATTGAGAGAGTTAATGTATGTGTGCCTGTGTGCTAAGTTGCCTCAGTTATGTGCAACTCTTTGCAACCCTATGAATTGTAACCCACCAGGTCCCTCTGTCCATGGGATTCTCCAGGCAATGCTGAATGGGCTTGGCATGTTCTCCTACACAGGATCTTCCCAACTTGGGGATCAGACCCATGTCTCTTATGTCTCCTGCATTGGTAGGTGGGTTTTTACCACTAGCACCACCTGGGAAGCCTGAGGTAATATGTATAAAGTGCTTAAAATTGTGAAAATAAATAAATACAATTTAAAATTTTGTTTTATGCTAAATTAATTTTAGGGATCTATCAATTGGTCTGGAAAAGTCTTTCCTTTAATTTAGAAATCATTCATATCAAGATAGTCTAGGCACCTGAGAGTCTCCAAAGAGAGAGATTAATTGTGATGAGCAGTTTTGCATGCATGTGTGAACAAGGAGGAAAATTAAATAAGACGAGAAAAACGAACAGGTCACAATATCTGATTTTCAATCCCATTGCTATTTTAAGTGGAAACATTTCCAGATCTAGATGTTCAACGAGGTGCTAAATCTCACATTTCCATTATGCAGAGTTCCATCTTGGCTCTGTTTTTGTTTTTGTTTTCCCCTAAGTACTCTACTTGTTGCATGACTCCTACATGTAGTTCAAACTATCAATACTCTCCAAAATATCTGATACTATGCAAGATCTCCACATAAATAATCTGCTGTTATCAGTATCACATATAAAATCTGAACTCCTCATCTTTCTTTAGTTTTTTTTTTTTCCCCAATTTTTGTATATTCAACCTTTGTCCTATAACATAAGTATTAATATTTCTTGGAAGTAGACTGAGAAACTTTTCAATAAATGCCTACAGATTATTTTATGTCTTGCAGCTGCCATGAGCATGTGTGATCATTCTTCTCAGGGGATGTCTACAAAGCCATTTGGAGAGTCATAGTTGCCCTTACCCACCATGAAATTGGCAGCATAATTATTAAGATGCTTTTTCCAGTGCTACCAGAGTCCATGAAATCTCTCTTCTTATGTCCAAGGCTTGAATATTCTCTCAGGTGCTTTGCCTGTACTTTCTCCAACAGGCTTAAAACTTTTCCAAGTGAAAATGTTCTAGGAAAAAGTCTCATTCTATTCTCCTCTAAGCTCTGAATCTTTATCACTGAGCTCCTTCCTCGGTAAAGTTCCTTCCAGTTTTCCCACTCAATTAATCTCTGTGTATATGGATGGAATCAAACACCCAGTGGAGTTTGTGGGGTGGGGGGGAATAGAAAAAATTAACGGGTGTTTCTCTTTATGCTTACCATATTATCAATCTTCATAAATGTCACCATCATCAATGCAGTTATGTAGAAGGTAAATTGGTAATCATCCTAGATTTCTCTTTACAAAATGTTGGCATTTTGACTGCTCTTTATATCTACTAAGTCAACCTATTACATGTTTTTCAATCCATTTCTTCTTTCTCAGGACTTAGGTTCTTACTTAGATTACCCTCGTTAGCTTTTAAGCATTTCCATATGTTCAGTTTTTTTTTGTGTCCACCTGGAATCCATCATGCCATACTTTGCCAAAATGATCCTTATTAATATACAAGTTGGGTCATGCTTTTACACTTTACCAGGTTTCCTTGATTGCTTCCTATTGTTTTCAGGGACATCAAATCCTCCTATTTTAACAAGATATTGTTTAACAGTTATGTAAGTCAGGGTCTGGCAAAGTAAAGGTGACAAGGTAACATAATTACAAGCTCCATTGAACACTAAACAGCATGCCTTGAAGTTTCTGAAGACAAAAGTCTTTAAAAATACGGTGCCATATGGGAGAGGGTCACAGGTTTTCTTGGTGTGGTCAGCATGCTTTCCTGGCTGTCA
Source organism: Cephalophus harveyi (assembly GCA_006410635.1). Classification (NCBI taxonomy): domain Eukaryota; kingdom Metazoa; phylum Chordata; class Mammalia; order Artiodactyla; family Bovidae; genus Cephalophus; species Cephalophus harveyi. The sequence goes on along the minus strand of SJYT01059544.1, from coordinate 22,017 downwards.
CTGGAGGTCACTTGGTTAGTTTCCAGAAGTTTGTTACTTGCAAGACATGCATTATTTCTACAGTCATTGCCACTACTCTAGCTTATAAAGCATCAACATCAGTTTACTGCCATACGGGAACTAATTACACCAGAAACTCGGCTACAACATTTGCAGTGTTCCTGCAGCATCAGCGTTAGTTCGCAGGTCTTCTCTCCTTAGAGTAGTGCAGGTTTGCTTTGTTAGTTACTAAAGTTTTATCTCATTGACTCTATAATTGAAATATTCTTGACATTCACTTGTATACCTTTCATGTAAATGTTTATGTCAGGATCCTCTTGTCATTCTTCACTATTTTTATTTTTGAAGTGTGTGATTTCACCATCTCTTGCATATCTCTTCCATGGTCTGAAAAGTACTAGTTGACCTCATTGTTTATAGAAGTTCATTATATCATATTCACCCATATACATATAATTATATCTTTAACTTAAAAATAAGGATAATAATATCTTTCATTTTCTAGGTGGACAGTTTAATATGAAAAGTGCTTAAGCAGACAAGTTTTAGCACTTAATCTCCCTGTCAATGAACAAAAGCTCCTAGAACAGACATTAGGCCAGAGTAAATTTAACAGTTTGACCCACATGGATATTTGACAGGGGTTAGTTGATCAGTCTTTGTCAGTAAATAGTCTGACAGCCACTTTTTTTCAAACTTGAGTTATATAGGAAAAAACTCCCAAAATTCACAAAGTCTAATGAACAGAGTTTTGATCTATACCTCCAATGTAAAAAGATTCACTACTCTTTTTCAAGTTCTCAAACATTAGTCAGTTCACAGGTATGAAGATTCATTCAGTTCATTTGAATGAAGGAAAGTTGGTACACATGAGAAAGGACTATCAACTCACAGGCATACAGCTTCACTCCTGGTCTGTGAAGAGTTCTATAGATACTGGCATTAGGTTGACCCTATTCTCTAAACACCTATAATGTCACTGTGGCCCACTCACCAGTTTGAGGGATTAGGGAAGTCAAGGGATATAAAAGGAATTTGGGGTTGAGTCTGTCTCAAAGTATAATAAGGACAGTGGTTCCAGGAATATATCATGTATTTCAGATATTTTAGTTGGCATATTTATATTTATCACAGGCAGGATTCTCACATTGTTTTTCTTATTTGTGAAATGAAGGTTTATTATAGTAGGAAGAGCTACTTTCTCCCTATAGAAAGAATAATTAAAAGCATAATTTCCAGGGTCACCACAGAGATTAATATTACTACCAAAGATCTGAAAGATGCAGGAGTGTTGATCTCTATCACATGCTTATGTAAATTAGCTGTTTGTTATACATAGGACAATATACATAGGATAGAAGAAATCCTAAAGAATGAAATATAGATTATAAGAGCATGTGATCAGGTGGTGACACCAATAGTAGCTGTTCTTACAGAGATGTGATCTTTTCACTGGTTGTCACTTCTTATATGTAACTACAGATAATGATGAATGTTTTCACATTATTTTCTGTATATTGCTACTTGGTGTATAATATGTAGAATCTGCTTGTTTGCAACTGAGTAGGAAGCAGTATGCTTTCACTATTTTTGTGAAATATAACTCCTGTCTCTCTTGACGCTGCAATTTATTCTGGAGAAACTTTGATGATCTCACCATCCCAGGGCACTGTACATTAATATAACAAACTGATGACATCATTATATTTGGACCTGCTGAAGCAGGAAGTAACATGCTCTTCTGTGTCTTGTGCACACTATTAGGTGGGGAAGACAGGCAATGTTCTTGCTGGCAAGCTTCATCATGGAGTAAGCAGTTGCTTTGCTATGATGGGTTTTTTGTTTTCCTAACAACAATGAGAGTACAATCTCAATAGATTACCTGGGTGGTGAGTGGCAGAGCACAGGCTCCTTTTTGTTATCCTGGATCATGATTGAAGCAATGTGTACCTGGGGACAATATGTTCAGAATTGTTTTCCTTCAGATTCCTCAGTTCTGGAAGGGATGGTGGTATGATCTATACACAGAAATGCAAGCAGAAGTTCCCCAAGTCTTCAATTTCCTGATCATGACAGAAGCGGCAACTTGTGATTCAGTTCTATGGATTGTTCTAGGGATCACTTCTAGAAAGCTAGTGTGGAGCTTGCTTCTCTCTGCTTTGTTCAGCAAGAACCCAATTTTCAGAATTAAATCCTTTCTACATTAACTAGCAAACTTGGCTCATGTCATCTGCCATTAAACCTTAACTGACACAGATCTGCACATTTAAGCCATATGCATACGTTAGGAGTAACAGTAGGCCTGGAATTGTGTTGAGATGGTATTTTATCCAAATTTTTCTTTTTCAATCACCTTTACCTCTCTTTGGTATACATCTCCCACTTAGGGAGCTCTTAAGGGAGCTATACATGATAAACATGAGGCAATAACTCATCACTGAACAAGAGCCTGATAAACCCAAATACAGATAATGGGTAAGGATTGATAGGATTACCTGGTTTAAATAAGTGACAGAAGAATGTCCTTAAGGGCTTGCCTCTAAATCCAAGTCTTTTTATCATGCTTTGTATGGCTCCATGTTATAAAAATGTATATCAATAAGAACTTCCCTGTCAGTCCAGTGGTTAAGATTATGCACTTCCACTGTATATGGGTTTGATCCCAGGTTGGGAAACTAAGATTCCACATGCCATGCAGTGAGGCCAAAAACACAAAACAAAACAAAACAAAGCAAAGCTATCAACAGTCATCCTCTGTACATACACATATAAAGAGCTGGAAAAATTACCATTGTCAAATAATTTGAGTTTCTTTATTTCTCTGAAGACTAATGATGTGAAATCAGAAGAAAGAAAACCACATATAGGCAAATGAACCTTTTAAAGAATACTCATCTTTCTCATTAGTAAATATGAACTAACTAATGACCTCTGAACATAAACAATTCTATTAGTCATTCCTCTTCCCTGGGGAATGTTTAAAAAAGATAAAGAGAAGGGATCTAAAACTTTCTTCCACTATACTGTGAAACAGTTACATAATACAATATAAAGACTTTAATAAAATACACAAATTTTAACAAGCTGCAGCAAATTAGGGAGAGTAAGCCTCATTGGCAGAAGTTTAGGGAGTATGAATATGAGTTTAATTCTTGCTTTAATTTAGCTTTTGAACAGTATCCAAAGCAAATTTTAACCAGGAACAATTTTTATCCATTGTTTATCTCCTAAGTATTGTGTCTGACTTTTCTCTTAAACACTATGAGATTTAGATTTTTTTTTTCCATTTTATAGATAAATATACTGAGCTAGGGCAAGATTTGGTAACTTATCTAGGAATCAGAATTGCTTTTTTACTTAGAATAAAAGAGAATAAATAAATATAATCAGTACATAATATACTGATTGGCTCCATAGTATTGAAAATTAAATGAGTAAAATATGTATACTCCCAGGAGTTATGGTCTTGGGCTTTGAAAGGTTGGGAATGTCAGAAGGATTTAGTAAGACAGAAGACTGTTAATGGATATTGTTATTTAGATGAGAATCCAAAGCTCTATTTAATCATTTTAAGGTTATATAAATCATTGCAACATGTAATTTTCTTAATTGATTTATGTGAACTTCTATATGCATCTCCTTTATGCAATTTATGTACATTTATATTGGCTTCATTCATATAAACAACCAAAGTCTTAGAAGACCAGGAAGAAAAAATTCACATTCTCTTTGCAGAATATTGAGAAAGACTGATTTGAGAGTGAAATTAATGTGTAGTATTTTACACTTTTCTGATCCAGTGGTGAATTTGAGGAGAATGATGTCCAAAAATTGTGCTTTTCCTTCCTGCTTATCTTTGTTATCAGATCTGGTCTCAGAATGGAGAAAGAAAATAAGTAGTGGATTTTTTGAGAACTACAGAGTATTGGGTTGCCAAATGTGCATATGTGTTTATGATGAAGAAGGAAACATTAAAAGGGAAAATGAACTCAGATTAGGACAAGAAGAAAAGCACATGAAATGTATATTTGGCTTTGTCATTATATATTTGTAAAACATTACATATAAATTTAGATAGCAAAGACTGCAAGATTTCTTTGGGACATTTAATTGTTCATGTCTACTCCACTGATGAAGCTGGGAAATTAGTAATGCAATATTTTTGTGACCTCAGAAAGAACCTTTTCCTTTTCATTCCTTCATTTTCTGTACTGGATAGGCTAGGCAGCTTATCAACCAAATATTGTATTGCACATTTAAAAGCAGGGCCTCTTTCTTAACAATATATCAAATAATGTCTGTGCCCTTGGTGCCCGAAGTGTGAAAATGTCACAGCTTTCTATTAATAAGGGATCATTTGAAATCGTTTTCAGACTGCTAATTACAAGTATGGTGAACTTGGAACCATAGAATTTCTTCAGATGCATAGCAAGTAGTTGATGTACCACCTCTGTTTTCTTTGAGGTCATGGATCACTGAGAAATTAATTTAGTAGGAAAATTACCATGTATTCAACAAATGCACTTGGTAAAAGTTATTTCGAGTTTCACGGTCTGATGTAAGAGCTGTTTGTTTAAGACACTATTCCTTCTTGGAGTAAGCATAAAAAAACTATTCTTCACGAAGTGGGTCATCCACTGACCACAGTTTTTTGACAGGTCATAATTTTATATGAATAATACTAGAAATAAAAACTGCTATTACATATTCAATTTAAAATTACTGCTATTTTGAAAACACAAAATGATTAATATTTTCCAAATCCAATATATTGAGTTCAATTTTGTGAAGCAAAGTAGGATGATATTTAATATTCAGTACTTATATTTCAGTTATCCACTAACTATTTGTAGAGGGACGATTTAATAGAGGATATTTGCAAATAATCTGAAGCCAAACAATGTGATACACTGAATTGTTTTAATTAATTCATTAATTAACTTTACCCTTTTCAGCCACGTTGATATAATTATGTAGATATAGCCATAAGTCATTATAGAAGCCAGAGAAATTTACAGTGTTGGGTGAGGGGAGAGATAGGTCATACAATAATTAAATGATTTTTCCAAAGACATGCAGTTTTTAATAAAAAAATATTTCAGGATTGGGGCCTTAGGGATATAGGGGACATTTTTGGTGCCCAGCCAAGTTGCTGTGGTCATTAGATCCTAAGAGCTTACAGCTGACCTCTTCTCTGAGAACTGGCTCTTGCCTGAATGTTGACTGGGAGTCAGGTTGTCAGGTAAGTTGCACGTGTCTACCCGCAAATTCAGGCCCAGTCTGCCACTGATGACTGACTAGCAGGGCTACAGCAAGCCAGACCCTGTTATTTCAAGGGACTAAATCTGTGGTGCAATTCATGTTACAGAGATCCCTGGGGTAATAGTCCATAGCTACAGCCTCTGAAACACATCTTTTTCTTGTTCCCTTTCTCTTCAGAATACTCCCTCAATAAGACATGTGCAACAAACTTATGTTTCAAGTTTTGCCTCTAGGGAACCCAAACTGAAACAATGGGTTTAATCGATTATTCCTGTAAATAAAAATAAAATTTGTTTAAAGTTCTGAATGCATATGTTTCTTTACTAAAAAGAGAGGTGAATGCTAAAATAGTAAGTTTGCATCTACATACAAAACTTACTTGCCTGTTTTCCTTGAAGATTGTTAGTAACTCAGTAGTATGATACACACATTTTATATTTTGACATTGTTTTCATTTTTCCATTGAGTAAAAACTATTGAGCAAATAAGATCATTTAAAGTTTGTTTCTAACGATATCATTATGGAAGACAAAAGCCAAGGGTTAATAAAGGACAGAAATGGTAGGGATCGTTAATGTTAGGTAAGGACCTAACAGAAGTAGAAGATATTAAGAAGAGGTGGCAAGAATACACAAAAGAACTGTAAAAAAAGATCTTCATGACCCAGTTAATCACGGTGGTGTGATCACTCACCTAGAGCCAAACATCCTGGAATGTGAAGTCAAGTGGGCCTTAGGAAGCATCACTAAGAACAAAGATAGTGGAGGTGATGGAATTCCAGTTGAGCTATTTCAAATCCTGGAAGATGATGCTGTGAAAGTGATGCTCTCATTAGACAAGCAAATTTGGAAAACTCAGCAGTGGCCACAGGACTGGAAAAGGTCAGTTTTCATTCCAATCCCAAAGAAAGGCAATGCCAAAGAATGCTCAAACTACTGCACAATTGCACTCATCTCACACACTAGTAAAGTAATGCTTAAAATTCTCCAAGCCAGGCTTCAGTAATACATGAACCATGAACTTCCAGATGTTCAAGCTGGTTTTAGAAAAGGCAGAGGAACCAGATATCAAATTTCCAACATCCACTGGGTCATCAAAAAAGCAAGAGAGTTCCAGAAAAACATCTAATTCTGCTTTATTGACTATGCCAAAGCCTTTGACTGTGTGGATCACAATAAACTGTGGAAAATTCTGAAAGAGATGGGAATACCAGACCACCTGACCCGCCTATTGAGAAACCTGTATGCAGGTTACACTAGTAAAGTAATGCTTAAAATTCTCCAAGCCAGGCTTCAGTAATACATGAACCATGAACTTCCAGATGTTCAAGCTGGTTTTAGAAAAGGCAGAGGAACCAGATATCAAATTTCCAACATCCACTGGGTCATCAAAAAAGCAAGAGAGTTCCAGAAAAACATCTAATTCTGCTTTATTGACTATGCCAAAGCCTTTGACTGTGTGGATCACAATAAACTGTGGAAAATTCTGAAAGAGATGGGAATACCAGACCACCTGACCCGCCTATTGAGAAACCTGTATGCAGGTCAGGAATAAACAGTTAGAACTGGACATGGAACAACAGACTGGTTCCAAATAGGAAAGGAGTACATCAAGGCTGTATATTGTCACCCTGCTTCTTTAACTTATATGCAGAGTACATCAAGAGAAACACTGGGCTGGAGGAATCACAAGCTGGAATCAAAATTGCTGGGAGAAATATCAGTAGCCTCAGATATGCAGATGAAACCACCCTTTTGGTAGAAAGTAAAGAACTAAAGAGCCTGTTGATGAAAGTGAAAGAGGAGAGTGAAAAAGTTGGCTTAAAGCTAAACATTCAGAAAACGAAGATCATGGCATCTGGTCCCATCACTTCATGGGAAATAGATGGGGAAACAGTGGATACAGTGGCTGACTTTGTTTTACTGGGCTCCAAAATCACTGCAGATGATGATTGCAGCCATGAAATTGAAAGATGCTTACTCCTTGGAAGGAAAGTTATGACCAACCTAGACAGCATATTAAAAAGCAGAGACATTACTTTGTCAACAAAGCTCCATCTAGTCAAGGCTATGGTTTTTCCAGTGGTCATGTATAGATATGAGAGTTGGACTATAAAGAAAGCTGAGTGCTGAAAAATTGATGATTTTGAACTGTGGTGTTGGAAAAGACTCCTGAGAGTTCCTTGGACTGCAAGGAGATCTAACCAGTCCATCCTAAAGGAGATCAGTCCTGGGTGTTCATTGGATGACTGATGTTGAAGCTGAAACTCCAATACTTTGCCCACCTGATGTGAAGATCTGACTCATTTGAAAAGACCCTAATGTTGGAAAAGATTGAGGGTAGGAGGAGAAGGGGATGACAGAAGATGAGATGGTTGGATGGCATTACCGACTCAATAGACATGGGTTTGGGTGGACTGTGGGAAGTGGAGTTGTACAGGGAGGCCTGTCTGCTGTGGTTCATGAGGTCGCAAAGAGTCAGACACGACTGAGCAACTGAATTGAACTGAAAACATTTTTAGAAGCTGCATGGTATACAGTCTTTACTCTTGGTAAGTATTGAAATAATAACCATTACAAAACTATGACTTTTTAAAAAATATATTTTTCTCCATTAAGAATCCTTGTGCCTTATTAGTCACAGGTATTACTCCTGAAAGCCAGAACTTTTTGAATCAAAACATGTAGAGAATCTAATGGTTATAAATACATAAATCCTAATCCTCAGAATCTATAAATGTTACTTTATATGGAAAAAGGGACTTTGCAGATGTGATTAAATTAATAATAAGGTAAAATAAGTAAAAATCTTGGGATAGAGAGAGCATTTATATTAACCCTACATGCTTTTAATATAACTACAGTTGTCCAACAACAAAAAAAAGGGAGATGGGGTTTTTTGATGACAGATGATGAGACTGTGATACATGGCAGAAAGATAGGTTGGATTAATGCACATTGAAGCAGGAGGGGGCCACAAGCCAAAGACTAATGGCAGCCATAGAAGCCAAGTGTGAAAAAATGGGCTAACCTCCTCCAGCAAACAGCCCTGCCAACAAGTTGACTTTAATATATTGAAACCGATCTTGCACGGACTTTTGACTTCCAGAACTGTAAGAGAATAAAGTTTCATTGTTTTAAGTCACTAAGGTTGTGGTAATTTGTTACAATGGCAACAGAAAATTAACATAGTACCATCGAACCCAGGTTTCCTGCACTGCAGGCAGATTTTTTACCATATGAGCCACCAGAGAAACCCTACCTATTTTCAAGTTAGACTTAAATAATACAGGGCACATATAGGCTGAGAGCTATGACTATGATAGTAAGCACTCACTAAAAATGAGAGCAAAACATATACACTTCATCCTGCATGACAGAATTTTGGATATTTGGTGTGCTCCCTCGCAGTACCAAACCAATCAAGAAAGGACCTCCTCCTGGTGTTGATGAAGTAGAGCACACACACAATAAAATAATCACTCAAATGGAATTGAAATGCTGAACTACCAGTATTTCAAGAAAATTACAGAGATTCATTTATTATTTTTATCTCTATGTAAATTATGCATGTGTGTACATGCATGCTATCACTTCAGGCATTCTGACTCTTGGCAACCTTGTGGACTGTAGCTTGCTAGGCTTCTCTGTCCATAGGACTTGTCAGTCAAGAATACTGGAGCAGGTTGCCATGCCCTCTTTCAGGGGATCTTCCCCACCCAGGGATCTAACCCTCTTATGTCTCCTGAATTGGCAAGTGGGTTCTTTACTCCCGGGAAGCCCTAAACTATGCATAACACCAAAAAAAAAAAA
>SJYT01059544.1:2185-12492 GCA_006410635.1 Cephalophus harveyi | reverse complement strand
TGAGCTATTTCAAATCCTAAAAGATGATGCTGTGAAAGTGCTGCACTCAATATTTTCCAGCAAATTTGGAAAACTCAGCAGAGGCCATGGAACTGGAAAATGTCAGTTTTCATTTCAACCCCAAAGGAAGGCAATGCCAAAAAAATACTCAAACTACCAAACAATTGCACTCATCTCACACACTAGCAATGTAATGTTCAAAATTCTCCAAGCCTGGCTTCAACAATATGAGAACCATGAACATTCAATGTTCAAGCTGGTTTTAAAAAAGTCAGAGGAAGCAGAGATCAAATTGCCAACATCCACTGGATCATGGAAAAAGCAAGAGAGTTCCAGGAAGACATCTATTTCTGCCTTATTCACTATGCCAAAGCCTTTGACTGTGTGGATCACAATAAAACTGTGGAAAATTCTGAAAGAGATGGGAATACCAGACCATCTGACCTGCCTCTTGAGAAATGTGTATGCAGGTCAGGAAGCAACAGTTAGAACTGGACATGGAACAACAGACTGGTTCCAAATAGGAAAAGGAGTACATCAAGGCTGTATATTGTCACCCTGCTTATTTAACTTACATGCAGAGTACATCATGAGAAACGCTGGGCTGTAAGAAGAACAAGCTAGAATCAAGATTGCCAGGAGAAATATCAATAACCATGAATATGAAGATGACACCACCCTGATGGCAGAAAGTGAAGAGGAACTAAACAGCTTCTTGATGAAAGTGAAAGAGGAGAGTGAAAAAGTTGGTTTAAAGCTCAACATTCAGAAAACGAAGATCATGGCATCTGGTCCCATCACTTCATGGGAAATAGATAGGGAAACAGTGGAAACAGTGTCAGACTTTATTTTTGGGGGCTCCAAAATCACTGCAGCTGGTGATTGCAGCCATGAAATTAAAAGATGTTTACTCCTTGGAAGGAAAGTTATGACCAGCTTAGACAGCATATTAAAAAACAGAGACATTACTTTGTCAACAAAGGTCCATCTAGTCAAGGTTATGGTGTTACCATTAGTCATGTATGGATGTGAGAGTTGGACTATTAAGAAAGCTGAGTGCTGAAGAATTGATGCTTTTGAACTGTAGTGTTGGAGAAGACTCTTGAGAGTCATTTGGACTGCAAGGAGATCCAACCAGTCCATCCTAAAGGAGATCATTAGAAGGACTGATGTTGAAGTTGAAACTCCAATGTTTGTCCACCTGATGTGAAGAGTTGACTCTTTTGAAAAGACCCTGCTGATGTGAACGATGAGGGCGGGGGGAGAAGGGGATGACAGAAGATGAGATGGTTGGATAGCATTACCAACTCAATGGACCTGAGTTTGGGTAAACTCTGAGAGTTGGTGATTGACAGGGAGGCCTGGCATCCTATAGTCCATGGGGTTGCAGTGAGTCAGACATGACTGAGTGACTTTACTGAACTGAACTGCAAGAGTACTTGAGCAAGGGAGGCCAGAGAGATCAGAATCAGGCATCAACAAGATTTTCCCCATCTACTTTTTTCCTAGTGCCTGGGTGGTTTGCAGAGACCCTGCTTTACCTTGCACCAAGTCTGAGAAATTTAGCTTCTGAATAAATTATGTCTGCCCTTGGCTGTTTTATCAGCATAGGGCTTGTGGTATGATAAGAATTCCTGGTGATCACATAAGGATATTCTAGGATTTTCAAGCTGCATCAAATAACCAGATGAATTTCCCAAACAGCAATACCTTAAATGACTAAAATGAATGTTTTGAATTTAGACTTTTCAAAGAAATACTTAGTGGGAGAACGAAAGTATCCTTGGATTTAGGCTGCTACTGGCACCTCAGTTCATCAAGTCCTTAAATGAAGGCAGAAAATCTAACGTATTAAGATCGTTGTCTGGAAGTATAAGATAAACGAGTAACGATGAAAATAATACTGTAAATCAATTCATGGTTAAACAAAAGGCGATTCCAGAATATAGAAAATGAGGTTTCCCAGGCGGCACTAGTGGTAAAGAATCTGCCTGACAATGCAAGAGATCTAAGAGACACAGGCACCTGGGTCAGGAAAATCCCCTAGTGGAGGTCATGGCAACCCACTCCAGTATTCTTAACTATAGAATCCCATGGACAGAGGAGCCTGATGGACTATAGTCCATAAAGTCTCAAAGAGTCAGACATGATTGAAGTGACGGCACACACAGAAAATATTGCTCTAAGTTTAATATGAGAGATTAGTTTGGAGGAGGATCTGTTGTAGGCAGAATGATGGCCACCCCCAAAAGTCCAAGTCTTAATTCTAAAAATATAAGTATGTTATGCCACCTCGTAAAGGGGAATAATGGCTGCTAATCAGATTTAATATAAGGAATTTACCCTGGTTATCCAAGTGGATGCAATATATTCATAATGATCAATTAAAGTGAGATTGTGAAATCAGAGGGAGATAGAAGACCTTACATTAAAGACGGAGAGAAGGGCCTCTATCAAGGAGCTAGAAAAGATAGGACAATAAATTCTCCCCTAGACCTTCCAGAGGAAATACAACCCAATGGACACTTTTTTTTTTTTTTTTAAGGTACATTGAGACCCATTTCAGACTTCTGACCTTCATAAGGGTACAGTATTAAATTTGTGTTGTTTAAACCACTAAGTTTACAATAATTCATTTAACAGCAATGGGAAACTAACACATCAGTTCAGTTCAGTTCAGTTCAGTCGCTCAGTCATGTCTGACTCGTTGCGACCCCATGAATCGCAGCACACCAGGCCTCCCTGTTCATCACCATCCCTCGGAGTTGACTCAGACTCACATCCATTGAGTCCGTGATGCCATCCAGCCATCTCATTCTCAGTCGTCCCCTTCTCCTCCTGCCCCGATCCCTCCCAGCATCAGTCTTTTCCAATGAGTCAACTCTTCGCATGAGGTGGCCNACAGTTAGAACTGGACATGGAACAACAGACTGGTTCCAAATAGGAAAAGGAGCACGTCAAGGCTGTATATTGTCACTCTGCTTATTTAACTTCTATGCAGAGTACATCATGAGAAATGCTGGGCTGCAGGAAGCACAGGTGGGAATCAAGATTGCTGGGAGAAATATCAATAACCTCAGATATGCAGATGACACCACCTTTATGGCAGAAAGCGAAGAGGAACTAAAAAGCCTGTTGATGAAAGTGAAAGTGGAGAGTGAAAAAGTTGGCTTAAAGCTCAACATTCAGATAACAAAGATCATCGCATCTGGTCCCATCACTTCATGGGACAGATGGGGAAATAGTGGAAACAATGTCAGACTTTATTATTTTGGGCTCCAAAATCACTGCAAATGATGACTGCAGCCATGAAATTAGAAGACGCTTACTCCTTGGAAGAAAAGTTATGACCAACCTAGACAGCATATTGAAATGCAGAGACATTACTTTGCCAATAAAGGTCCATCTAGTCAAGACTATGGTTTTTCCAGTGGTCATGTTTAGATGTGAGAGTTGGACTGTGAAGAAGGCTGAGTGCCAAAGAACTGATGCTTTTGAACTGTGGTGTTGGAGAAGACTCTTGAGAGTCCCTTGGACTGCAAGGGGATCCAACCAGTCCATTCTGAAGGAGATCAACCCTGGGGTTTCTTTGGAGGGAATGATGCTAAGGCTGAAACTCCAGTACTTTGGCCACCTCATGTGAAGAGCTGACTCATTGGAAAAGACACTGATGATGGAAGGGATTGGAGGCAGGAGGAGAAGGGAACAACAGAGGATGAGATGGCTGGATGGCATCACTGACTCGATGGACGTGAGTCTGAGTGAACTCCGGGAGTTGGTGATGGACAGGGAGGCCTGGTGTGCTGTGATTCATGGGGTCACAAAGAGTCGGACACGACTGAGTGAATGAACTGAACTGATAGGTGTTGTATAGGGTGTCCTGAGAAATAAAGCGTGTAACATTTTGGTTGGATCCTTTTAAAAGCAAAGCTGAAAATCTTAGTTGTCTTTCAGTGGTATGGAGAAATAGAATGAGCAAGGTAGCTTACTTATGCCATGCTCTATGGATATGTTTTATTTCAGACCTTCTTGGTTTCATACCCCTTCTTTTTTTCTCTTGTGCACACCATCTGATTTTACCTGGACCTTTGTGCTGCAACTTTGAAATATGTTTTCTTTCTTTCCCCTGGCCCTTCATAGGAAATATTCCACTTTGCCCATCTAGAGGAGGTTAGGAAAGGAGATTGGAAGAAAAAACTGTGCACAATATTATGTGTATGTAGCAATAACCCAACATTTTGGAATCATATATAAATAATAATTATTAATGTATGTGCTTTTCAAAGTCTACTTCTTTCTCTGTATTCTCTAGATTTTGTATGGGTAAACATGGAACTGTTTGGATTTTAATAGGGTATCTTTGCCTATGCATCAGGCTAAAAAAATTGTGTGTCTAAGTTTTGTTTAGGTTTTCCAGCATTTGTATAGCCAACACAAAATTTTATTATAGCATTTTATAAGACAAAAAATTTTTATATGTGTTATCTCATTGAATCCTCAAGGCAATCTGAAAAATTGTATATTATTATGACCTGTTCATCAGTTCAGTTCAGTCGCTCAGTTGTCTCTGACTTGTTGCAACACCATGGACTGCAGCATGCCAGGCCTCTCTGTCCATCACCAACTCCCAGAGTTTACACAAACTCATGTCCTTTGAGTGAGTGATGCCATCCAACCATCTCATCCTCTGTCATCCCCTTCTTCTCTCCCCTTCAATCTTTCCCAGCATCAGGGTCTTTTCAAATAAGTCAGCTCTTTGCATCAGGTGGCCCAAGTATTGGAGTTTCAGCTTCAACATCAGTCCTTCCAAGGAACATCCAGGACTGATCTCCTTTCGGGTGGACTGGTGGGAACTCCTTGCAGTCCAAGGGACTCTCAAGAGTCTTCTCCAACACCACATTACAAAAGCATCAATTCTTCAGCACACAGCTTTCTTTATACACCAAGGCTAATAGAGTTCTGCCAAGAAAATGCATTAGTCATAGCAAACTCCCTCTTCCAACAATGCAAGAGAAGAGTCTACACATGGACATTACCAGATGCTCAATACTGAAATCAAATTGATTATATTCTTTGCAGCCAAAGATGGAGAAGCTCTATACAGTCAGCAAAAACAAGACCAGGAACGGACTGTGGCTCAGATAATGAAATCCTTATTGACAAATTCAGACTTAAATTGAAAAAAGTGAGAAAAACCACTAGACCATTTAGGTAAGATCTAAATCAAATCCCTAATGATTATACAGGGGAGTGAGAAATAGATTTAAGGGACTAGATCTGATAGACAGAGTGCCTGATGAACTATGGACGGAGGTTCATGACATTGTACAGGAGACAGGCAACAAGACCATCCTCAAGAAAAAGAAATGCAAAAAAGGAAAAGGTCTGTCTGAGGAGGCCTTACAAATAGCTACGAAAAGAAGAGAAGCAAAAAACAAAGGAGAAAAAGAAAGATAAACCCTTTGAATGCAGCATTCCAGAGAATAGCAAGGAGAGATAAGATAGCCTTCCTCAGTGATCAGAGCAAATAAATCAAGTAAAACAATTGAATGGGAAAGACTAGAGATATCTTCAAGAAAATTAGAGATACCAAAGGAACGTTTCATGCAAAGGTGGGCACAATAAATTGTATGGACCTAACAGAAGATGAAGATATTAAGAAGAGGTGGCAAGAATACACAGAAGAACTACCCAAAAAAGATCTTCATGATCCAGATAACCACAATGGTATGATCACTCACCTAAAGCCAGATATCCTGGAATGCAAATTCAAGTGGGCCTTAGGAAGCATAACTATGAACAAGAAAGCTAGGGGAGGTGATAGAATTCCAGTTGAGCTATTTCAAATCCTGAAAGATGATGCTGTGAAAGTGCTGCATTCAATATGCCAGCAAATTTGGAAAACTCAGCAATGGCCACAGGAATGGAAAAAGTCTATTTTCATTCCAATCCCAAAGAAAGGCAATGCCAAAGAATGTTCAAGCTACCAAACAATTGCACTCATTTCACATGCTAGCAAAGTAATGCTCAAAATTCTCCAAGCTAGGCTTCAACAGTATGTGAACCATGAACTTCCAGATGTTCAAGATGGTTTTTTAGAAAAGACAGAGGAACCAGATATCAAATTGCCAACATCTGTTGGATCATTGAAAAAGCAATAGTTACAGAAAAAAAAAAAATCTACTTCTGCATTATTGACTACTCCAAAGCCTTTGACTGTGTGGATCACAACAAACTGTGGAAAATTCTGAAAGAGATGGGAATACCAGGCAACCTTACCTGCCTCTTGAGAAATCTTTATGCAGGTCAAGAAACAACAGCTAAAACTGGACATGGAAGAACAGAGTGGTTCCAAATTTGGAAAGGAGTACTTCAAGTTTGTATATTGCCAACCTGCTTATTTAACTTATATGCAGAGCACATCATGCACAATGTTAGGATGGATGAAGCACAAGCTAGAATCCAGATTGCCAGGAGAAGTATCAATAACCTCAGCTACGCAGATGACACCACCCTTCTGCAGGAAGGGAAGAACTAAAGAACCTCTTGATGAAAGTGAAAGAGGAGAGTGAAAAATTTGGCTTAAAGCTTAACATTCGAAAAATGAAGATCATGGCATCTTGTTTCATTATTTCATGGCTAGTAGATGGGGAAACAATGGAAACAGTGACAGACTTTATTTTGGGGGCTCCAAAATCACTGCAGATGGTGATTACAGCCATGAAATTAAGAGACACTTGCTCCTTGGAAGAAAAGCTATGAACAACCTAGACAGCATATTTAAAAGCAGAGACATTACTTTGCTGACAAAAGTCTGTATAGTCAAAGCTATGGTTTTTCCAGTAGTCATGTATGGATGAAGAGTTGGAATGCAAAGAAAGCTGACCACTGAAGAAATGATGCTTTTGAACTGTGGTGTTGTAGAAGACTCTTGAGAGTCCCTTGGACTGCAAGGGGAACCAACCAGTCCATCCTAAAGGAAATTAGTCCTGAATATTTATTGGATAAACTGATGTTGAAGTGGAAACTCTAATACTTCGGCCACCTGATGCAAAGAAGTGACTCATTTGAAAAGACCCTGATGCTGGGAAAGATTGAAGGTGGAGAAGAGCATGGCAGAATATTAGATGGTTGGATGACATCACCAACTTTGTAGACATGAATTTGAGTAAGCTCTGGGAGTTGGTGATGGACAGGAAAGCTTGGTGTGCTGTAGTCCATGGGGTCGCAAATTGTGGGACATGACTTAATGACTTAACTGAACTGATATATAAAATTATACAGATATATATCTGTATAATTATACTCCTGTAAAAAAATGCTTATTTCACAGTAGCTGTTCAGTACACGAACAACTTTTGAAAAATAATTTTTGGTTGAATCATGATTTTATATATTATGCATAAAATTCAGTATGTTGAATATCAGGGAATATTTCTAGTGAAAATAAAATTTAGCCTATTTCTCTGTCTCACATGGAGTACAGTGAGGTACTGCTTGTCTTGAGAAGTTAAGTTCACTTTCAATTATTTCAAATAACATACATCAAGTGCTTTTTAAAAGAGAAGTTTCAAAAATCAGTCACAGTGATGTATGTGTTTGGGCTTGGTTAAGCAATCTTATAATTCTATAAATCTGTAAAATAATTATATATTTAAATGATTTTTCCTGTGATAAGTCTGCATGGTTTTCATCAATTCATTAGAGAGAATGTGACCAAAAATATAAATTTAAGAAGTAGTGTTTCGCTTGGCAATTAAGCCCATAACAACTTTACAGGGAATTGGGATCTGGATATTACATTTGGAGAAAAGAGAAGGAAAAGAAGGAAGGAGGAAAGGAAAAAAAGAGAGAAGTAGGAGGGAAGAATTTTGATTGATACTATAATAGAATGAGAAAATAACTTTCCAAATAATTTAATTACTTCATTATGAAATCACTTACTGATCTAACATTTTGTAAGATATTTTGTTTTAAAATCCATTCAGTGAAAAGTATGTGAAACTATAATTTCAACAATATTTCTAATATGCATTAAGCCTGAAAATGTTGCAACCTACAGTTAACCACTTTTTGATTTATGTATTTAATATAGCATGGCTTAGCATGCAGTATTATGATGAGATAACCAGACTTAATTTAGGTGAGATATATGAGAGAACATTCTATTCTGAGTCAAGGACCAAAGACTAATTTCATGGAGTTGGAAGCTCAGAGGAATTTAAATAATCAGGACTTGGAAATGAATATATAATAAGAAAAATCACATTATCAATACATAAATATTTTGCATACACAAGAAGTTAAAATTAAACTGTACTACAATCAGGAAACTGAATTAATCTGCTATACATGAAAAATAATGGATTTTTTATTTACTAGGATAAAGAAGCATTATTGTTTAAATGCTACTATTAAAAATAGTAGATGTATGACTTCTGGTTTTAGTTTGATGAGTCTCTTTTTTTTTTTTTTCCCCTTTTCTTCATACTAAATTTTTCCTCTTTACTATTAAAATCATATTCTCAATATCTTGCAGTTCACATTTCTGACAAGTTTGGGGAGTAAAGTAGGCTATAAATCACTGCTATGCAAAACATTTTTTCTTAATTTAATTTTATTCTTCTTAGAACCGATTTGTAATTAGATTAGTGGACTATTGTGCTCTGAAATAAGTACATGGCCATACTGCTTAGCCCAAATTGTCTTGACAACAAATTTGTAGAAATGGGACACAGTTAAATTGTGTTTATTCGAACACCAGATGCTTGAATCTTGGAATATCAACTACCCTCCAGTCATTTCCTAAGTCATTTGAGCATATTCACAGGAAATTCATCATCATTTCCCCACAAAGAGGTGGCTTAAGCTAAGTGGTAGACATTCTGTGCTTTATTCATTTTATCACATGAGTCTCTGAGATATGGATGCTCTCTTCTGGTTACTCTTAGAAATAACATTCAGAATCTGCAACAGGACACTTAGTAGTCAAAGCCGCAGGACAGCATGTAACCTTTGCTCTCACTGACATCACAGAACTAAAAGACAATTCTGTATCTTTTTAAATATATGAACTTGAAAACAGTTACTGAATAGCATTTTTTTTTTTTATAGCTCTGTGGGGAGTACCATCAGTTTAATTATGTATGATCTCTACAGATGTCTGCACTAAAATGTTGAAGTCTCTAATACTTTTATAGAAAGTTCATGTAAAGGAAACTTACATGAATATGTTAATTTTCTAATTTAGAGATATGGAAACTTAAAATCTTACCATTTTGATATTTTCTGATATGGTGATAGTGATGATTTAGTTGCTAAGTTGTGTCCAACTCATGACTCCATGAACTGTAGCCTGCCATGTTCCTCTGTCCTCCAGGCAAGAATACTGGAGTGGGTTGCCATTTCCTTCCCCAGGAGATCTTCCAGACCCAGGGATTGAACCTGGGTCTCCTACACTGCAGGCAGATTCTTTACCAACTCAGCTACAAGGAAAGCCCTTGATATGGTGCATACAGTATAACCTTATAAATATTACAAATGAATAGTAAGCTAAAATTAGCTTTAAATAAAATACTTAAATATTTACAAAATTTAAGTTTACATATAAGTCGCCATTTATGATTGCTGGGTCTATTGGATTTAACTGTTAATATTAGTAATATATGCATGGAAGTGTTAACTTAGTTTTAAAACAACAAAATAGTTTAGAAAAATATATTGAGGAAAGAATTAACTGTATATTCTTAGCACACACACATTAGTGTTATTTGCTTAGTTATGTCTGATTCTTTGTGGACTATAATGCACCACACTCCTCTGTCCATAGAGTTCTCTCCAAGAATACTGGAGTGGGTTGCCATTTCCTTCTCCAGGGGATCTTCCTGACCTAGGGACTGAAACCAAGTCTCCTGTATTGCAGGTGGATTCTTTACTGTCTGAGCCACTAGGGAAACCCATATATGATTTCTTACATAATAATTATTCTATTTAATATATATCTTATTAAAGTATTATTAAAATGAGCTCAGAGAATATGCATTTATACTTATTGAATCTCTATTATGACCACTTCAATATTTAATTAGGAGATTATTTAAATTTTTAATTGGAAGTCATCAGAAGAATGGTCTAGGTTTACTTTTCCTGATATCCTATAATATTTTATACTTCATAGTGAAATATATTAACAAATGTAGTTCCTTTCTGGTATCCAGGCTGTGATACAGATTTCAATCTCTCTAAAAATTACTAAAAATAAAATTACCTTTAATATGTTTTTCCTTATCTCATTTCAGTTCAGTTCA
>SJYT01059536.1:188505-224974 GCA_006410635.1 Cephalophus harveyi | reverse complement strand
TGCTTCTGTTAGGTCCAGACCATTTCTGTCCTTTATTGAGCCCATCCTTGCATGAAATGTTCCCTTGGTATCTCTAATTTTCTTGAAGAGATCTCTAGTCTTTCCCATTCTGTTGTTTTCCTCTATTTCTTTGCATTGATCGCTGAAGAAGGCTTTCTTATCTCTTCTTGCTATTCTTTGGAACTCTGCATTCAGGTGCTTATATCTTTCCTTGTCTCCTTTGCTTTTACACTACAGTGTACTTACCCCTGATTATTGACCAAAATGCCTTCTCACCCTCCATCCCGAAGGTCCCTTCCAGAGATACTTTCCAAATTCTTCCCCCATTACTGTTGAATCTGTCTCCTTTATAGCTCGTCTGAATTTTCATTATGGCTTCCAGTTTTTGCTCCGTGAAAGTTTGCTCTAAGAACTGAATTCTTCTTCGTGTCCCTAGAATAGGATCTGGCATGGATGAGGCATCAACAAATTTGTTGATTGTGTAAAAAAAATCAGATCATTCTGGTCCTGGGGTTTGCTCACAGGTGCACAAATGCTTATTAGCATTAAAATGCACAAGCAAATCCCAGCAATAACATCCTTATTGCAGGCTGTTTTTGGATGAGGATGTTATTGTTGGGAGATGTTTGTGTATCAGCCTCTCTGGACTCCAAGCGCAGTGCCCTCCTCTGCTGTCATTTGTTCTGTCACTTCAAAGTGCAGGAAAACCATGGGTGGTGATTTTAGACTCTTATTCAGAACCCTCAGGGAATGAGTCATTTCATACTGACGACTTTTCCGGATTGCCACAGTTCAAATAAATTAAGCAACAGGACATTGTTGTTGTTGTTGTTGTTGTAGTTATTGTTGTTAATTTTAACCTCTTTAGAAGGTAAATTTCAGAAATACATTATCATACCATCCCGAACATGATCCTACCATCTCTTGTTTCTTCACAATCTTCATTATGAACATAGTTACAATGATTTTCCAGCTCAGCCATGAGAGTACACAGCCTCGCTACAGGAGCGAGAGGAGGCATAAGTCAGGCTCAGTCCTCTCCCTGGAGCAGATCCAGACTAGAACCCTAAATCTAACCTGGTGGCAACCGAACTGCCCCAGGAGTCAGAGGGGTAAGTGGCGGTGGGGGCAGGGGAGGGCAGAGGCAGGCTCTGACCTGAGCACAGGACCAGTGAAACTGCTGCTGCTTTGTGGATTTGAACTCTGTGAGGATTTGTTAAAATGCAGTTTCTGAGTTAGTAGATTTGGACTCAATTCTAGGCTGGCATCTGAGTTCTGCATTTGAAACAAGCTCTCGGGTGATGCCAGGGCTGCTGGACCACAGACCACACTTTCAATATCAAGACTTTTGTTGACCTGCCGGAGGTTTGCTTATAACCATGTGTGGGTTTTCTTGGGAAGTGTATCTTCAGTGAGTCTTTCTCTGGGGCGTCTTGCAAGCGCCTGATGGCCTCTGGCAGCGAGCACGTAGTGCTCTAAGTTCGCAGAGTGCTCTCACGGGCCGTTTCCCTTCATTCTCACAATAGTCCTGGGAGGCAAGTTAGCACCATTTTCCCAACTGGGAACCAGTTCCTGACATCTCCACGTTTCATGCTCTTTTTGTGGTTTCTTGCTGCCAACACCACACCTGCGCCGTGTGCCTTCCACAGCCCTGTGGACTCAGAGCAGTGGGGATGCCCTGGGGAAGACAGTTGTGTGTGCACGCACGTGTGTGCCTGTATTAAAATCAAAGGCTTATCAACAGCTGGAGCACAGGGGCCCATGCCATCTCACTTAGGACACCCCGACTGAGAGACATTTTCTTTCCTCTCAAATCTCCCCCTCAGACGATGACCTCACCTTGTATTGTATAGACAACGCTGAACTCAGGAGTGGCAGCGACCCTCTGCAGTGTATACTGAGATGCTGTTGGCACCCCACGCATCGCTCCTTTTTAAAGCCTTTCCAATTCAGGGCCGGCTGGCCAGACTCCTGCCAGCATCAGCCTCTCCGCTCACCTGAGGGCTTCTCTGGCACAGGGACCCGCCTCGGCCCCATGCAGGTGCCGAAATGCTGCGAAATTTACAGCCCTCCAGTTAACCAGGGACTGATGGGAGTGGATATGAAAAAATAACCCAGCTCTCTCACCTCTTGCTGCTGCTGCTGCTGCTGCTGAGTCGCTTCAGTCGTGTCCGACTCTGTGCGACCCCAGAGAGGGCAGCCCACCAGGCTCCCCCATCCCTGGGACTCTCCAGGCAAGAACACTGGAGTGGGTTGCCATTTCCTTCTCCATCTCACCTCTTAATTTGGGATAATTTAAGAGCATCTTCCACATGTTAAGCCCCAGTTACCCACAGTAGTAACTGGCTTGGTAATGTTGCCTTTATTTGCTGCCTTCCCCTCTCTGCCTCACTCCCCGACTCCTGTAATAATGTTTCCTGGGGCCCCCTCCTGAATGAAGGACTTACACGTGATGACTCCTTGTCTTGTGCTCTGCTGGGAGAACCCAGATTAAGATACTTCTCCCAACCACTATTTCTAATGACCTACTTACATCTGGGCCCACATGCCTGCCTTCCCTCTAGTCATAATGGAGAGAGCATTCCAATTCCTTAGTAAGGTCACACCATCTCCCAGGGACCTGGATGATATCCTCCTGCTTCTTTTATTGAATGCTGATTGGTGCATGTGTGTGACGACACTATCAAAGACGGGGGAAAGATCCACCTGGAAGGATTAGAGGAAGTAGTAGCTGTCACTCACACAGGACCAGGAATAGAGTTGGTTCCCACCAGGCGGACTGGAAAGCTACTTATTTTACAAGGGTGCAGGTAGAGTGCTCAAAAGAGTTTCGCCTCAGTCGTGGGGAATCATAAGTCCTGGACGAACTGCCGTTTTTGTCCTGCCTAACGCATCTTAAGATGATGCTGTGAAAGTGCTGCACTCAACCTGCCAGCAAATTTGGAAAACTCAGCAGTGGCCACAGGACTGGAAAAGGTCAGGTTTCATTCCAATCCCAAAGAAAGGCAATGCCAAAGAATGCTCCAACTACCTACTGAACACATCTTAAAAGAAATACCCCAAGAAGATCAAACTGTTTCAAACTCATTTAAGTGCATCCTAGAACAAAGCTCAAGAATCTTTATAAAAATAAATATCTAGCATTCAATAAGGTAATAGTCACTATTACTTGCATCGAATAAAGATGATCAGAAATGCAAATTAGCAGGAAAATACAACCTACAATGAGAAAAATCAAAGCAGACATAGGCTTACCCCAGGTGTAAAAACTAACAGAGGAGAACATTTAAAAATGTCATTATCACTACATTTATTTATTGAAATATTAGATGGAGACATTGAAGATATAAAGACGCAAATGAAACGTTTAGGGATGAAAATTGTAATATCTGAGATATATGTTGAGTAAGATTAGCAGCAGATTAGGCATTTCAGAAGAAAGATTATGGTGCTTAATGACAATAATATAAATTATCCCCAATGAAACACAGAGAGTAAGAAGAAAACATCTTAAAATGAACAAGAGCATCCATTGACTGAGAAAATTTTAAGCAGTCTAATATATGTGTATTTTGGCACCCTGGAGAAACAGAAGAGGAGAGACAGAAGAATACCTGAAAATAATGACCAACAGTTCCCCGAATTTGATGTAAAACTATAAACCGACACACCTTGGAATCTCAGTGAGCTCCGTGAAAGAGTGTACATAGACGTTTCATAGTCAAATGCTCAAAAGCAATGATGAAAAGGAAACCTTAAAGCACTAGTGTGAGGAAAAAGACACGAAGGAACCAGAATAAGGATAATAACAGATTTCCCTTAAGAAACAATTCAAGCAAAAAGACAGCAGAATGATACTTGAAAGTACGGAAGGAAAATGCCTATCAACCTAAAATTCTGTAGCCACTAAATGCAAGTTTCAATGATGGTTTTTCACAACACACTGTGATTATGTGGAATTTTGTCCTTAAAGGGAAGCCAGGTGAGCATACAGGGGAACAAAGAAGAGACAGACCAAATAGCAAGACAATGGATTTAACCCTAACCATATAAAAAATCTGGGCTTCCCAGATGTACTAGTGGTAAAGAACCCACCTGCCAGTGCAGGAGACATAAGAGATGCAGGTTCGATCCTGGGGTCAGAAGGATCCCCTGGAGAAAGGAATGACAACCCACTCCAGTATTCTTGCCTGGAGAATCCCATGAACAGAGGAGCCTGGTGGGCTATAGTCCATGAGGTCACACAGAGTCGGACACGACTGATGCAACTTAGCACACACTCACATAAATAATCACATTAAATGTAAATTATCTACTCTCAACTAAAAGGCATAAAGCATTAGATTAAATATAAAAACAAGACTCAATTACATGCTGCCTCCAAGAAACTCACTTGAAAAAAATCATAAATAGTTTAAAAGTAAGTGGATTGAGGTGCAAGCTACTATGTATAAAATAATGCAAAATTATAGAGCAAAAGAATCGGACATGACTGAGCGACGAAACACACACACCCATTGTACATAACATGGAATATAGCCAATATCTTGTAATAATTTTAAGTGGCGTATAACCTATAAAAATATTGAATCATTATGTTGTACACCTGAAACTAATATAATATTGTAACTCGACTATACTTCAACTTTAAAAAGTAAATGGAGGGACCTCCCTGTTGGTCCAGTGGTTAAGAATCTGCCTGCCAATGCTTGGGACAAGGGTTTGATCCCTAGTCTGAGACAATACCACATGCAGCAGGACAAGTAAGTCCTGCAACACAACTACTGAGCTCATGTTCTAGAGCCCATGCTCTACAACAAGAGAAGCCACCACAAAAAGAAGTCCATGCTCTGCACCCAGAGAGTAGTTCCCGCTCACCACACTAGAGAAAGCCTGCCGTAGCAATGAAGACTCAATACAGCCAATAAATAAATACAATTTTTTAAAAGTTAGCTAAAAAGTAAATGAATTGAAAATATATATACTATACTATCAATAGTACAAAAAGAGTTGGAATGGCTCTATGTGTCAGATAAAGTAGATTTCAGAGCAAAGAATATCATCAGAAATAAAGAATACCATTTCCTAACAAGAAAAGGGTGCCCCGTGCATGCTCAGTCATGTCTGGCTCTTTGTGACCCTATGGACTGCAGCCTGCCAGGCTCCTCTGTCCATGGGATTCTCCAGCCAAGAATATTGGAGTGAGTTGCCATGCCCTCCTCCAGGGGATCTTCCTGACCCAGGGGTCAAAATCTGTTTCTTGTGTCTCCTGCATTGGCTGGCGGATCCTTTACCATTGAGCTACCAGGAAAGCCCTAAGAAAGAGATAAACTCATCAAAAGCAAAAAGTTCTAAAAGTATATGCGTGTAATGAAAGAATTTCAAAGTGTATTAGAGGAAAAAGCTGCTAGAATTGCAAGGAAAAGTAAACAGATTCACAATTACCTTCAGAGACTTCAACATCTCTTTCTTATTAATTAATAGAAAAGAGATAAAGAAAGAAAGCATTTATACTGAAAAATGAGGGAGCCCAAAGCAAAAACATTATGCTAAGTGAAAGAAACTAATCACAACGCACCATGTACTGTATTGTTGTTGGTGCTTACTCACTCAGTCATATCCGACTCTTTGTGACCCCATGGACTGTAGCCCGCTGGGCTCCTCCGTCCATGGGATTCTCCAGGCAAGAATACTGGACTGGGTTGCCATTTCCTTCTCCACCATATACTGTATAATTCCATGCATATGAAGTATACAGAATAGGCAAATTCATACAGAATGTAGATCCGTGGTTGCCTAGGGCTTGGGGTTTTGGGTAGTGATTGCTATTGGGTACAGAGTTTTTGTCTTTTTACAAAATATGGTACAAATGTTCTAAAATTGTTTGTGGAGAAGATTGTCCAACTCTGTGAATTAAAAAATTGAATTTTCACTTTGAAAGGGTAAATTTGTGGCTTGTGAATTATATTTCAATTAAACTGTTATTTAAAAAGTTGTTCTAAATTTTGTAACTAATTCTTGGGTTAAGTGTTAGACAAACGCCTAATGGCTTCTCACTGATCTTAGGATGACTTCCCAAGCCTAACCCTGGTGCAACTGACCCTATCCAGCGCATCTCCTCCTTCTCTTCACTCTTGTGCTCCAGCCACAGTGGGCTTCTCTCTGTTCCTGGACATGGCAAACTGATTCCTGTCTCAGAACCTGTGCACTTGCTGTTACTTAGATCTTGACGTCTTTTCTACAGAACCGCTTCCTTCTCATCAACCATGTTTCATCTCAAGTATCATCTTCTCTGAAAGGCCTTCCCAAATTGTCCTGCCAAAAGCCTGCTTCTGATTCCATGTTACCTTGTTTTATCTATTTCATGCAACTTAGTTCCTTAAACAACCTTCTTTGTTTATTGACATATGTGTCTACCTGCACTAAAATGTAATGTAAATTCTTTGAGGAATAGGTTTCTTGTCTTGTTCCCCGCTGTATCTACAGTTTTTAGAACAGTGCCTGGCTCATGGTTGTTAACTGAGTAAGAGTTACCCAGATCAAAGAAAATCACCAGAAATACACACTGCTCATAGAAATAATGGCACTAGGGAGTGAGGCAGGAAGGGTAGAAGGAGTGGATGAAGGTCAAAGGTCTTGCCTAAGTGACACCAAGGGGGTCAGGTTGACTGCTCTCTGCAGGTTAGCTAAGTGCTCAAGTGCTAGCGCTAGAAAGATGCTAATGCAGTAGGAATAGATGTTTCTAAATTTTCTCTAATAATTTTTAAAATTAGAAATATAGAATATATACAGGAGAGTATATAGAATTTTTGTACAATGTAAAGAATAATTATAAAGCTTCCCTGGTAGCTCAGATGGTAAAGAATCTGCCTGCAATGCAGGAGACCCAGGTTCGGTACTTCGTTTGGGAAGATCCCCTGGAGAAGGAAATGGCAACCCCCTCCAGTATTCTTGGCTGGAGAATTCCGTGGACAGAGAAGCCTGGTTCATAGGGTTGCACAGAGTTGGACACGACTGAGCAACTAAATACAAACATTCATGTAGTTACCACCTGAGTTAAGAAATGGGAACTTGCCAGTCACCCTGCAAGTCTGTGTGATTCTTGTCACATTCCTCTTCTCAGGACAAAACCACTGTCCTGATTTTTTTTAAATTTTATTTATTTATTTAACTGTTGGGGTCTTTGTGGCTGTGTGTAGGCTTTCTCTTGTTGCAGTGAATGGAGGCTACTCTCTAGTTGAGGTGCACGGGCTTCTCATTGCAGTGGCTTCTCTTGTTGCAGAGCGCAGGCTTTAGGTATGTGGGCTTCAGTAGCTGTAGCACATGGCCTGTTTAGTTATGAGCCCAGTAGATATGATGCAGGGGCTTAGTTGCCTTGTGGTGTGTGGGACCCTCCTAGACCAAGGATCAAACCCAAGTCCCCTGAATTGGCAGGTGGATTCTTAACCACTGGACCACCAGGAAAGTTCCACTTTCCTGATTTCTATTATAGTTATGCAGTTGCTTTTTTTTTTTTAAATATTTTGACATCTACTTGTCCATGATTAAATAATGTATTTTTCCGTTTTTGAACTTTATATAAATGAAGTTATACTGACGGTATCTTCGATGATTTACTTCTTTTACTCAACACTATGTTTCTAAACTATTTCTATGATGACAGATATGGCTGTTCATTATTACTGTTGTATAGGACTCCTGGTGGCTCAGAGGTTAAAGCGTCTGCCTGGAATGCAGGAGACCTGGGTTCAGTTCCTGGGTCGGGAAGATCCCCTGGAGGAGGAAATGGCAACCCACTCTAGTACTCTTGCCTGGAGAATCCCATGGAGGGAGGAGCCTGGCAGGCTACAGTCCATGGGGTCTCAAAGAGTCGGACACGACTGAGCGACTTCACTTCACTCACTCATAGGACTCCATTCACTGAACATACCACAATTTATTTTCCAGCCTACCGAAGGGGAGTGGCTTCTAGTTTTTTGCTATGCTAGAAATATTTTTGTATATGTTCACGTTTTCCCAAGCACAGTATGTGTATACTGTTTTCTCTGGAGAACCCTGATGTTATACTCAGTTTATTTATTCATCTATTGAAGGACATCTTGGTTGTTTCCTATTGGAGCATTTATGAATAAAGCTACTATAAATAAACATTCATGTAAAGGATTTTGTATTTACTTAAATTTTCAATTCACTTAAGTCATACCCAGGAGTGTGATTGCTGGGTTGTATGGTAAGTCTATATTTAGCTTAAAAGAAACTGCCAAAGTAGCTACACCATTTCGCATCTCCACCAGCCATGAAAGAGAGCTCTTATTACTTCACATACTCATCAGCATTTGGTATTGTCAGGTTCTTGGACTTTAGCCATGCTATTAAGTGTGTAATGGTATGTCATTATTGCTTTCATTTGTATTTCTTTAATGACAAATTATTTTGAGTGTAATCATATTTTTAGCTTTCAGTTTTCTGATATTTTTAAGGTTGAGTTTATTTCATGTTTATTGGCCATTTGACTTTTCTCTTTATGAAGTGTTCAGGTTTTTTTGCTCTTTTTTTTTTTTCAATTTGATTTTTATCTTTTTTTCATTATTTCCTAGAATTTCTTTATATATTCTGGGTGTAATTTCTTTTCTGGTGCAAGGCATTGCACATGCTTTTACTTACTTTATGGCTTGCTTTTCACTTTATGATGCCTTTTGATGAAGAGAAAACTTCTGTATTTGAACTAGAGCACAGGCTGTAGAACTCTTGGTGTTGCATTGTGCAGGCTCTAGAGAGCACGAGTGCATTAGTTGTGTTATACTGGTTTCTCTAGTCTGTAAAACTACATGGATAGTTTTTACACATGGGTTTGGTTGCCCCTTGATACTTTGAATCTTAGCTCCCCAACCAGGGATTACCAAGGCAGTCCCCGAAAATAAACAGGCTTAACTTCTTTTGCCTAAGTCCCGCTCCCCTCCCTGCTGCCCTCTGATCCGGTTCCTCTGTGCTTACCCTCCAACCCTATTCTGCATTCCCAGAGGAAAAGGTCCTATCTGGCAACGCCTTACAGGGTAAGGTCGGGCAGAACTGAAAGGGAAAACGGTAGAGTCTTGTTAGTGGGTAGGAGTTGTTAGGACAAGCTCTTGAATGCTCATATGTTAATCTGTTTTGTCCTGTCACAGCTTTAAATCATAGTAGTAATCTGGATGAAACAGGGATCACTACACAGAATCTACCGTGCCCAAGGGAATCTTGTGAGGGACCCTGCCGTTTTCCCCTTTATTTTCCCTGTTGCTGGGCAAGAGGCCAAGGTGATCCACATAGTAAAGTCCTGGGGTCGAGGGTAGGGAAAATGAGAAAGAACTGAATAGCTTGGGGTTGGAGAAATTTTTCAGGGCATTTGAGGTGAGAGGAGCCAAACTAAGAAGAGGATAGAAGTGACAGGAGGAGAAAGTGGATTCTCAGAGCATCACATGGAGTGTATTTAGATTCATTTTTCTTTTCAACAGAAGCAAGCAAAGAATGAATTGTTCTAAGACTCCACTAAGGTGGCAGCTGCTATGAGGAAGGTGGCTGTAGAATAAGTCAGTGTCAGTTTTGAAGGTAAACAAAAGACACATTTGCACAGAATACAATTGGAATCCCAGAACTGAAGGAAGAATTAGGAGTAAAGAAGGAAACAACTTCGAAATTTGGAAGAGGCTTGTCAGGGCATCATGCTTGTAGATGATGACTGTGTAATGATATCAAGATGATTTTAAATTGGTGATGTTTTCATTAGCCGTTCTCAGTAATGAGTGCAAGAAGTGTCAGAAGAAGCAAAGAAAAATTTCCTAGAAGAAACTGATGCCTTAGAATCCAAACTGAGGTCAACTCAGTGGGTGTTAGACTCGAAAGTTGAGTTATAATCAAGATTTGACAGCAGCAGCCTTGAAGTGAAGTGAAGTCGCTCAGTTGTGTCTGACTCTTTGTGACCCTTTGTGACTCTGCCCATGGAGTTTTCCAGGCAAGAGTAGTGGAGTGGGTTGCCATTTCCTTCTCCAGGGGATCTTCCCGACCCTGGGATCGAACCTGGGTTTCCCGCATTGCAGGCAGACGCTTTACCATCTGAGCCACCAGGGAAGCCCACTCTTTGCGACCCTATGGACTATATCCCACTAGGCTCCTCTGCCTATGGGGATTCTCCAGGCAAGTATACTGGAGTGGGTGGCCATGTCCTCCTCCAGGGAATCTTCCCAATCCAGGGATTGAACTTGGGTCTCCTGTGTCTCCTGCATTGCAGGTGGATTCTTTACCACCGAGACACCAGGGATGTCTCGGATGGTATGAAACCATCTAAGGATGGTTTGCACAAACCATCTAAGGATGAAGAAACTGAGGGTCTGAGGTGGTGGGTGCCTTGCCCCTAGTCACAGGGAAGCCCAGTTTATTTGCTTATTTTACACATAACAGTTGTACTGTTAAGACACATACACTGAAACCACCCACCCTGGCCAGGCACCATTGTAACCATTTGCATGAGTTGTTTTATGATAGGAGATCCTGATAAGGAATACGGAACTAATAAGCTACCACCAACAGGAAGAGTTCAGGAAAGGTTGAAAGGAGACACCGCGTGTCCGTCCACTTCCCAGAATCCCTCTCACTAGCACCCATCTCGGAGAAGGCAATAGCAAGCCACTCCAGTACTCTTGCCTAGAAAATCCCATGGATGGAGGAGCCTGGTAGGCTGCAGTCCATGGGGTCGCTGGAAGTCGGATGCGACTGAGCGACTTCACTTCACTTTTCGCTTTCACACAATGGAGAAGGAAATGGCAACCCACTCCAGTGTTCTTGCCTGGAGAATCCCAGGGACAGGGTCAGCAGCACCCATCTTGGCTGAGCGATGCGTGCACCACCAGGAATGACTGAATTAGATTGATTGGCCAAAGACCACCTGGAAACTAATCCCATCATCATAAAACCTGAGACTGTGAGCCAAGCGGCAGAGCAGTTCTCCTGGGTTCCCTTACCCTACTGCTCTCCCCCCAGGTGTCCTTTCCCAATAAAATCTCTTGCTTTGTCACCACATGTGTCTTCTTGGACAATTCATTTCTGAGTGTTAGATAAGAGCCCAGTTTCGGACCCTGGAAAGGGTCCCCCTTCCTGCAACAGTACCTCTTAATCCTACACCCTCTGCTTCCCTCTCCCCACTGGTAAGCACTAGTTTGCTCTCTATATTGAACTTGAATAATGTTTAAATTGAAATGGCTTCTTTAAAAAGAGGAGGATGAATTGTTCTGCTGGCTTTATCTGCTAGGTATACTTCTTAAATGCAATGCTAATCTGACATTGAACCCTGAGTGTCTTTGGCTTCAGAAGGACTCCACTGCCTGCTTGCTATGGATGTACAAGGCTGCGTTAAGGACTTTAAGGATGAAGAAACTGAGGGTCTGAGGTGGTGGGTGCCTTGCCCCTAGTCACAGAACTAAGGGATGTCAGAGCAAGGACACAAATGCAGCTGGGCCCGACTGTCTAGCCTGAGGTCTTTGTCTTGCTGCTCAGATGGCTCTCCTTTGATCGGCCGCTGACCCTAGCTCATTCCTGCCCCCTCACACTTCCTGTCCCCTCCCCTCCCCCTTGTTGTCCGCAGGGCCAGGCCTTGCCTCAGGGCCCAGCTGAATCTGTACCCTCTCCAGCTCCTGTTATATCAGCCTCTAGAGGCATCGCCCCCTGCCTCTTCAGTGAGAAGGAGAGAAAGCTTTTTGCATCCTGACACTCTCCAGACAGCCAGGCCCCAGAGCTTGCAGCCAAGTGGAACCCCTCCGGGTGCCTCCAGACTGGGCTCCGGGTGCGTTCCCCGTCACAGCCCAGGAATGTGGGCATCCAAGTATCAGCAGCAGACACGCTGGCTGTCAGCCGAGCCAGGGGCCCTGATAACTGACAGGAGCTGAAAGAACCATTAGAGAGGAAGGCTGGGTCCAAGGGGCACATTTCAGGGTCGCTGGACTGCGCAGAACAGCACAAAGCAGCCAGGGCTGGCAGCCTCAGAGAAGCCACTGCCTAACAGGCCTCAGTTTCCCCATCTGTAGAATAGGGGTGATATTTCCTTTTTTTTTAAATTCATTTTATTTATGTATTCGTTTTTGGCCGTGCTGGGCCGTCATGGCTGCCGAGGCGTTTCTCTAGCTGCGGTGAGCAGGGGCTCCTCTCTAGTTGTGGTGTGCAGGCTTCTCATTGTGCGGCTTCTCTTTATGCTGAGCACAAGATCCAGGGCATATGGGCTTCAATAGTTGTGGTGGGAGGGCTCTAGAGCACAGGCTCAGTAGTTGTGGCACATGGGCTTAGCTGCTCCATGGCCTGTGAGATCCTCCCAGACCTGGGATCGAGCCCCTGTCTCCTGAACTAGCAGGCGGATTCATTATCACTGAGCCACCAGGGAAGCCCCGGAATACTTCTTGACCTGCCTGCCTCACCAGGCAGCTGTAAGGAAATGAATGTGATTGATTATACCACCCGATTTTATTGCCTACTCCAGCCCATCTCAAAGAACCACAGGGGAAACCGAGGCCCGAAGAGGGCAGCTCACACCTGGGGCTGTTAATAGAGCCAGGCTCAGCCTCCAGGTCCCTGTTTCCCCAACCAAAAATCTTCTCCCTATTCTCAGTCCCTTCTGTCCTGAACACACTCGGGTAGAAAGGATAACTTCCTGCACGGGGGACCAGGATGAAGCAGAGCTCGTCCAGGACCTGGGACGAGGCCAGGAGAGCCGGGCTCCAGGCTTAGGCTGTCATTGACTTAATGTGAGAAACCCGGACAGGATTTCTCCTCTCAAGGCCATTCTTTATCATAACGTGGGGGCATCACCATCAAGAGCACTTTCGAGTGCTGGTGAATCGCTGGGATCTTGTTAAGGCAGATTCTGATTCAGCAGGTCTGGGGCAGGGTCTCAGAGATGCTATTTCTAACAAACTTCCAGAGTCTGAAGATGCTGCTGGCCCTCGGACCACTTTTCTTCTTCTTCAGCTAAGACAGCAAAGGAAATGATTTACTGTACACGTTACATTCAGCCACAACTGACAAGAAAACTACTCCATAATATCACAAGTCCAGGGCAAAGGACCAAAAGGAACTGCTTTGATACAAGCATGGTGAGGCTCTCAAAGGTGGTCGAGGCAATCAGAATGGCCGTAGATGTTCCAGATAAATATTCCACTGAGACAAGTTCTAGATGGTAGACATGCAGTCGAACAATTTGTACCAGCGTCCCTGGCTTCTAGCTTTCATTGTTTCTGCTTCTGTGGCTTCCATGGTGTACAAGTTTACTTGGACCGCTGCCTCATCTTTCTTCTTTTGCGCTTCAGCCTGCACATTCACTTCTTCCTCCATTTCGCTCTCAAGGTACAGAGGTTTCTCCAAAAAAAACCCTTGGAACACTTTTTAAGAACAAGAGCCTGAAGGAGCCCTAACGGCTTCTGGTATGGCCTTTGGTAAGTGTCTGGGGCTCTGGGATGTCTCCTTCCCTTCACCCCAGCAAACCCCCACCCCCAGGCTGTCCAGAGGTTCCTGACACTCCGCCCAGGGAGCACTTCCTCTTGTCTCTGAGGCTCTTCCCTCCATCCACTCCTGCTTCACCTTCAGAAGCAAGAAGTCTCAAGTTGTTCCTTCCTCCAGCTGGGACTTGCCTCATGGAGACCCTCCTCCAGCCTTTCATAGGTGCCAGAGCCCCGTCTCTGTTGAGGGTGTGAGGAGCTTGTTACACAGCTTCCCAGCTCCACGGGGAAGGCTGGTAACCCTTAGAGAGCAGACTCCCAGGAGCCCCTCGTCCCGAGGCCTGGTTCTTGTCTCTGGAGTGGGGCCACCTGGGCTTTCTTGCCCTCAACACCCGCCCAACAGCAGCAACTTCTGCAGTAAGATTTATGTGATGCCAGTGGGTTGTATTTTTTTTTAAGAGAAAAAAACAGGGTGTGTGTTAAGAAGGAAGGAAGAAACCCAACATTTATTAAGGTCCTATTGTGTGGCAGGCATATTCACAAACATCTCTTCCTCCCAACCCTTGGCCCTGGAAGGCACTTGCCTGAAGGTCATGGTGAGGATGGAAAAAAAAAAATGAAGCCTGTGAAACTCCTGAGTGACTTGTCAGCAGTTTGAGGAGTGGATAGAGGCCAGCCTGGTTTCAGAGCACAAAGAAAGAGGAGGCTGGAGCAGGCAGAGGAGGGGCATCCAGCGCTGGTGGGGCCTGTTGATCACAGATGGAGTGGAACTTCTCTCTATGAGCAGTGGGAGCTGGTTAAGATTAGGCAGATTTGGGGCCAGATCAGACTGGGTCTCCAGAAGGACAGTGTGGCCAGAGTGGAGATGTGTGGAGGGGACACTGCTACACGAGGAGGTCCTTTCCCGCCCTGGGATCTTGAACTGCACAGGCTGTGTAGCGGTTGTTTGTCTGCATCCTAAGTATCTCTACGACACGTTCATGTCCACAGCCCTGTCAAAGTCCCCAGGAGGGGGCAGCACAGACCTCAGTCTCCCCTTTGGGAGAGAAGGTCCAAGGACCGCCAAAGGCTTCCCCGAGACCCCCCTGGGATGAGTCACTGGGCAGGAGTTGGAACCCAGGCTCCCATAGGCTATGGGTTGCTGCCAGGACTCTGGGGCCTGGGAGGGAGAGAGACCGGAAAGCTGGGGCCCAGCCCGGGTCAGCCAGTGTCCATCACCAGGAGCATCACCAGGCTGGCCCGGCTCAAAATAGCTCTCCAGACGCAAGGAAATATTTTATCCTACTCTGTTTTCCCACCAAAGAAAATAAACATTCCCAAATCTCAATGGGGCCAGACTCCAAAGAGGGGGAAAGAGAACGAGAGCAGGCCTGGCCGCCCACTGAGAAGCCGGGTTTCTGTCCTCCTAGTTCCTTTCTTCGGGGTCAAGACTCTGCTTTGTGACATGAGTGTGGCAACTCCCACGACTTTCCCAGTGGTGACTGGCTTTCTCTTGGTGTCAGACTGCCCTTTCCCAGGGGTCGCTCGTCTCAGACATGCTGACATTACTGGCAGGCTGCAGAGACCATGCTTGAGGGGTATAAGTATGGATTATTTAGGACACGACTCTGCCCTTGAGGGGCTTACAAGGGGTGGCAGGGCGGGGCTTCCTCTCTCCTCGAGGAGCTCTTGGAACCTGGGGGAGAGAGCACTAACATTTACTGAGAGTCAACCAAGCACCAGAAACTCCCACAGACAGAGTCATCCCATTTGACCCTCACAAGCCTTCGAGCTTTATGTTATCACTTCCCATTTTCCAGATGAAGAAACTGAGGCTCAGTTATGCGCATGAACTCTTAAGGTTTCATGACTTGCAAATCATAGATCTAGCACTGAATCATATGTTGCGCAGCTTTAAGACTGTCCTTTGCATCCTGCTGGCTCTTGTGGGGCCCACGTGGAGACTGGCCTGTGGATTGAATGAGCCCTGGACGCACTCATGTACAGAGCTCTCCCCTTCTCCCTCTGGCTGTGGGAACCCTAGGTCCTGGGACCCAGAGACCTTATCAGGAAGACAGAAAGGAGGCTGGTGTTATGTTATGCATTGAATTGTGTTCCCCCAAAAGATCTGTTGAAGATATAACCCTCATACCTGCCAATGTGACCTTGTTTGGAAATCAGATCTTGGCAGATGTAGTCAAGTTAAGAAGAGGTGGTAGGGTGGGCCCTAGTCCACTATGGTTAGTGTCCTTATAAGAAGAGGAAAGATTGCCATGTGAAGACAAAGGCAGAGATTGGAGTTATGCTGCCCTAAACCAAGGAATGCCTGAGACTACCAGAAACTACGAGGCAAGGAAGGATCGTCCTCTGGAGGGCTTTGGCGGGAGCATGACTGCCTGCACCTAGATTTTATAGTTCTAACCTCCAGAACTGTGAGATAATACCTTTCTGTTGTTTTAAGTCATCTAGTTTGTGGTTCTTTGTACTGGCTGCCTTGGCAGACTCCTATAGCTGAGGTCTGCCTGGTGTCCTCCCTCCCCGGCTTCCTTAGGAAGCAGGCAGACTAGAACCTGTGGGAGAGAAGAGCTCAAGTCTCAGCTCCACGAGGGAAAAACTTCTCCCAGTCAGAATGAGTCTTCAGCGGGGGTTGCTTCAAGGGAGTCAGGGTCACATCATAAGGTGGATATGTGAAGGAGTAGATGAACCTTCTATAGGAATATTCGGTTGTCTCTTTCTTACTGCTTTTTTGGGAAGTCATAAATGTATATATAGATATAAAAATAGAAAGGATCGGCCTACTGATAAATTTTCTATCTATTTTGCAAACATGTTTTCTAGTTAAGGGGCTTCCCTGGTGGCTTAGATAGTAAAGCGTCTGCCTGCAATGCAGGAGACCTGGGTTCGATCCCTGGCTTGGGAAGATCCTCTGGAGAAGGAAACGGCAACCCACTCCAGTACTCTTGCCTAGAAAATTTCGTGGACAGAGGAGCCTTGTAGGCTCCAGTCCATGGGGTCGCAAAGAGTCGGACATGACTGAGGAACTGAGCATGCCCTTGTTTATTATCTGGTAGAGTAAAACTTCCCCATCTGCACTTTCTTCTTCTGGAATGTCTTCACTATAGTTTTTGGTATTTATTAAAGGTCATTTAAAAAATCCTTATCCCTGCCCATTTATATTAAAGTTCTCTTAAAATAATACTACTATCACTATTAATCTGAACGATTTACTTTAAAATTTGTATAATTACTTGTGTAATAAAAGCTTAAAAGTTTGGGATATAGTCATAAAAGTTTTTAAGTGTAGATAGCAATATACATACAATGTATTTATGTCTACGTTGTGATGAAATCCTTGGAGAAGGGAAAGGCTATCCACTCCAGTATTCTGGCATGGAGAATTCCATGGACTGTGAAGTGCATGGGGTCGCAAAGAGTCGGACATGACTGAGCTACTTGTACTTCACTTCACTATGATGAAATCATTCTTCATACACTATTCAGCCATTTGACTTTTTCGCTTAGACATATGTTCAATATATTTTCATGTTGTCAAAATCAAACTGATAACCCACTGACTCTGCAAGAGGAAGACCCCATGGCTGGGGCTGTTGCAACCACGATGGCCCAGTCAGTGACCTGAATCCAAATAGTCATCAGAATGCTGGGCCAAAAAAAAAAAAAAAAACTGCCTCATTTAAAAAATGTTCACAGTGTATCCCATTTTAGAGAAGTACTCTAATCTAGTCAATCAATTTCTTGAGGTACAATGATACTTTCAACAGATAGTTAAAAAAAAAATTCTAGGGACTTCCCTGGTGGTCCAGTGGATAAGAATCCTCCTTCCAATGTAGAGGGTGCAGGTTTGATCCCTGGTTGGGAAACTAGGATCCCACATGCCTTGTGGGCAAATAAGCCTGTGCACCGCAACTAAGACCCAAGGCAGTCAAAAATATATAAATAAATAATTTTAAAAAATCATACTTCCCTAAACAAACTACCTTCCAAGAATTGTGGCCATTTACACTCCCACTAACCCTGGATCACAGCGCCTGTGGGATTAAAGTCACCAACACATGGTGTTTTCAAGAAGGGAATTAGACAGATACTTTAAAAATAGAGCAAAGAACATGATAGACATTGTGTGCCATCACCCAGCTTTGCCCCACGTTTACTGCATGAGCTTTTTATTACATTTTCTTTGGAAATTAAAAAGAAATTAAGGACATTTCACACATAAGTGAAAGTGGAGTGAATGAGCCCTGACCACCTCAACAGTTATCAATTCATGGTTAACTGTGCTCCATCTAGACTCCCAACCACAAGTTAATGAGACAGACACCAAACTTCATATAATTTCACCTGCAAATACTTCAGCAAGCCTTTGCAAAAGATAGACAGTTTCACACCTTAAAAATGAGTGATTTTCTAATATAATCAAATACCAATGTAACA
The DNA here is from genome assembly GCA_006410635.1 of Cephalophus harveyi. Classification (NCBI taxonomy): domain Eukaryota; kingdom Metazoa; phylum Chordata; class Mammalia; order Artiodactyla; family Bovidae; genus Cephalophus; species Cephalophus harveyi. Next base: position 207,089 of record SJYT01059536.1, on the reverse strand, counting down.
AATTTTACTGATTGTCTTTTTACATATATTATACATATGTACATATATAAAGTATAATGATAATATGTATATTTTTTCTCTTAATGTATATATATTTGCTTGAATAAGGATCCAAAGTAAGGTCCAGACATTGCTTTTGATTGTGTCTCTTAAGTTTTTCTTTTTAATTTTGAAACAAGCACAAACACAGAAAACTGCCAAGTACATTACAAAGAACTTCCCTTCCCCTGAACCTTTTGAGCGTGAGTTGTGTACCTGGTTTCCCATCACCCCCCGAGTCTGTACTATTTCCTATGAAGACTGTCTCCTCTGTAATACAACCAGCAACACCAGGAGGCTAACAGGGAGTCACTGCTACCATTTACTCTTCAGACCTCCTTCAAGTGGCCAATTGCCCCAGCAGTGTCTTGTAGTCAGAGGACCCAGTTCAGACACACTCTCTGTGTTTAGATGTCATGTCTCTTTAGCCTCCTTCAGTCTGGAAAAGTTCCTCAACTTTTGACTTTTAAAACCTTGACATTTGGGGAGTGATTTTCTAGACCAGTAGGAATTTGTCTGACATTTCTTCATGATTATGCATCATTAACAGGAATAGCCCAGAAGTGACCCTGTGGTTTTCTCATTGTCTTCAGATGGCGTGTGATTTTGACCGGTCCCTTTACTGATGAAGATAGAGGGGATATCTGCCAGTCTTCTCCACAGTGAAGTTACTCCTTCCTCTTTCGTGATTTCATAAATACTTTGAAACTGTGAAAATATCTCATTTCTCATCAAGCTTTCAAATTTATTTGTTTGTTTATATCAATGATTTTCTATTTTACTCACTGGGCTGTATTTAGTTTTGTGATCAAATTGTCCCTAGCTTGACCAGTCCCTTCAAGCTGGGTCATGTATCCTTTTGAATAGTCCCCGTCATTCTTGGACACTTCCGTAATTTCTGGCACAACAAGATCTTCCAGGCACATCTTGTACTCTTCCTTCCCCTATCCTGTGATCAGGCATTCCCTAAGGAAATGCAAAACGGTGACATTCTAATTCTATTATTCGTTCTTTGCTTATTAGCAAGGATTCCTTCATTCCAAACAAAATTTAAAAACTTCCTTTTCATCAAATACACGAGTTCATTTCTTTGAGGTAGTTTCAATAGCAAGTCAGGATAAATGTCTTTCCCTTTACTTGTCAGCTTTCATAATAATGAGTTTGTTTTCTAGCACCCACCAAAGTTGATCAATAAGACTTTTTGCTTCCAGTTTTATTGACATATAGCTGTTCTAAAGTTTAAGGTGTACAGTATAATGTTTTGGTTTACATATAACATAAGGTGATATCATAATAAGTTTAGTGAGTGTCCATCATGTCATATAGACATGTAATTAAATTAAACAAACAGAAGGCAATTTGCCATGAGAACTCAAGATTTACTCTCCTTTCATATATAACATACAGTGGTGTTAATTTCATTTATTGCATTGTACATTTCATCCCTAGTACTTATGTATCCCATAAGTGGAAGTGTGCACCTTTTGACTACCTTCATCCAATTCCTTCTCCCCCAATTTCCCACTTTTGGTTACCACAAATCTGATCTCTTTTCTAAGAGTTTGTTTAGTTTTGAAATATAATTGACCTACAACACTACATTAGGTCCTGTTACACAACATAGTGATCCAACATTTCTATACATTTCAAACTGATCACCATGATAGGTCCATTATGATATGAACAAGTATTGTTATGAACTTGGTGACTTTTAAGTATTTCAATATATTTGTCATGATTGTTATGAAGTTCAGATGGTCCCATATTTGGTCAGTGGGAGCCTGTCTTGGTTTATTTTTCCATATGAATCTAATCATGAAAAAACAGGAGAAATCACAAGCAAACTGAATTCTTTCCCAATGAAAAAGGTCATTGGGAATTTTGTTTGGGATTGCACTGAATCTACAGGTCAGTTTGGAGAAAACTGACTTCTTCAAGATAGCAAGTCTTTCCATTTATTAATGTGATATACATCTCTGTTTATTTGGTAAAGAACTTGTCTGTCAATGCAGGAGATTTAAGAGACTTGGGTTTGATCCTTGGGTTGGAAAGATCTCCTGGAGAAGGATATGGCAACCCACTCCAGTATTGTTGCCTGGAGAATTCCATGGGCAGAGGAGCCTGGTGGGCTACAGTCCATGGGGTTACAAAAAGGACATGACTTAGCGACTAAACAGCAACAGCAACATCTTTCAATGAAGTTTTATTAATAGTCCTGTACATCTTTTGTTAGATTTATTTCAAGATATTGCACATTTTTATTAGTACAAATCATATTCTTTTTAAACTGTATTTTCTAACAAAAAATGGAAAAAATGGTAGATATAAAAGTGCAATTGACTTTTATGTATTGACTTTAATCAGACAAATTGCTAAACTCTCTTCAGTCTAACAATTTGACTCTAGACTATTTTGCTTTTCTAGGTAGAAAGTCATATTAAATCATAACAGTTTTGTTTCTTCCTTTTCGATCCTTAATTTTATTTCTCTTTTGTCTCATTGTGTTTTCTGGAACTCCTAGTGCAGTGTTTAATGGAAATGGCAGTAAGTACTCTTCTTTATCTTATTCCTATTTTTAAAAGAAGCACTTCTATTGTTTCAGAATTTAGTAAAATACTTCCCATAGATTTTTTTGGTTTAGATATCAGGTTTAGAAAATTTGTTTATATTACTAATTGTGAAGAGTTTTATTTAATTGCAAATGGATGTTAACTTTTATTTTTTCTATCATTTATTAAAAGTAATTCTAATTCTTCCCTTTAATCTGTTGTTGAAAGCAATTCATTTATAGGTTTTTCTAATGTTGAACACTGTGGTCAGAGAACATGGTTTATATGATTCTTTGGAGTTTGTTGATACTTGTTTTATAGCCTAGTGTGTTATCAGTAGGCAAAGCTGGTCTATGTTCTTTAAAACTGGGATTATTGTCCAGTTATTGGATACAGGATTCTAAATGCAAGCATTAGATCGCCAAAATCTTATGGATGATTTTTTTAATGTGATCTAACAAGTTCTGATAGATCTCCCCCTGTATATGTCTTTTTTAAAGCTGTGTTTTCATGTGTTATGAATTAAACAGTTTTATATCTTTCGGGTTAATTGAAATATTAATTATTTTGTGATGGCCCACTTTATCTCTCATCCTGTTTCTGTCTTCAAATCTGTTTAGTCTGATATTCATTTGGCTACCCCAGATTTTTTTCTTTTTGGTTAATGTTTGTTTCATCTTTTGAATTTTCTGTGTTCTTACAGCTATTTTTTAAAAATTTTCTTTAACCACCTTCACTTTGCTATTGTGATTCAAGTTATTTCTACTGTATAGCACATAGTAGGTACTCAGGAAACCCGCCATCGTCACCCTCAGGTGTCTTCGAGGCCTTCTAGGGGTAGGGGACTGGGAAGGGAAGTGAGGTCTCGTCTCACTATTACCCCTCAGTCTGGGGGGCCTACAGGACATGGTTTTTCCTGAGAAAAGCATGGCGTTTCCAGAAAGACCTGGCTGAGAAAACCCCACTAGTCTGAGGCCACATAACTGTTTCCTAGAAACTAGATGTGAGTGAAACTCTGCTGGTGCCCGAGTCACAGCATACGTTTCCTGTTTTTCATCCACGAGCTAATAAAGTTATTTCCTTCACATGCTGCACTGTTGAGCAGGAAGGCCCTGCTGCCTCAAGGCTGGAGGCCGGCCCTTATCCACCGCGCTCCAGGCGAGGGAGGAAGTGGCCTGGGCTCTCCTGGGGGAGGGCCTTCCTCCCGGGCAGGACCGCTGTCGACTCTCCTCCCCACAGGCTCGACCCCTCAGCTGCAAGGGAGCATCAGAGCCAGCTCTACCCCAACAGTCCCCGGGGCCTGGAGCCCTCCGTGGGGGTCCCGACCATCTATCTGGTTCTCTTGGAAGACCCCTCGATGTCTGAGCAGCACCTCAAATTTCACATGTCCCACACAGATCCCTTGCCTCAGGCCTGTCCTTCCTCACAGTCCCCATCTCTGGTTCTCTCACCATCCACCAGCTGCTTAATCCAAATGAAGGGCATCCCTGGACCCCCTGCCCAACCCGTGTAGCCTGTTAGCCAGATGACTTGCTCTGGGCTCCCCGGCCCCAGTCTAGACTCCATGCCCAGCAGTGTGGAGGGGGCTTCTGGGGGGGTCCCCAGGGCAGGGACGGGATGGTGTCGTCGCTTTGCCCAGCACAGTGTGGCGTTAGGGAGATACTCCGGAAACTGTGTTGAACAGTGGAGTGAATGAATGAGTGAATGAATGGGCAGGGCCCTCTGGAGTCTCCCTCAGGATGACAGCCTGATGGGCCACCTCTTCTAACCATCCTCCCTAGTTGTGGCCTCACCATTGCCCCCTGCTCCTTCTTCCAAAACTGCTCCGCTTCCCGCCCACGTGAGCAACCCTCCTGCAGACATAACTGGGGGCTTCTCCAGGGCAGGGCTCTGGGGGTGGTGTGGTCTTGCACAGTGTCGACTCTAGGTGCCAAGGGTACTGCACTGGGTCCTTTGTTTCTGATTCACTCAGACATTTCTGGAGCCCAGAGTATGTGCCATCCACTTGGGATATGACATCACACGGATGAAAATTTCCTTCGCCTGAGACTCACTCGCCAGAGCGGGGAATTGAGGCCCCATAGCACCCAGTCACCAGTATGTCCAGGTGAGCTGGGGCATCCGAGGTGGGCTTGGTGGGTACAGCCTCGCGGTAACAGGGCAGGAAGGCTGTGGGGAGCTTGCGCAGGTGAAAACTTGAACAGCAGGCCAAGCTGCAGGGCTGAGCCCAGCTCCCAGGATATAGCGTCACAGAAGGATGGAGGGTGATGGCCCTGGGGGGCTGGGATCCACCACTGGTGACCCAAACAGGCAGTCAGTGAGAAGGTCATGATTTAGGAGTCAGGCAGCCCCAACATACTGAGGAAGCCGCTCTCTGAGCCCCAGTTTCCTTTTCTGTAGCATAGATGTTAACAACCCTTGTTTCACTCGAGAATGAAATGAAAGCACATTAGCAGGCCCCTGGCACCTGTGAGGGGCCAAGCTGGGGCCGTGGGAGGTGGGGAGCTGTATCAGTCCTGGAACAGGGGACAGGGGCCAGAGCTGCTCAAAACCCCTTGCTGTCTTCTGCTCAGGGTCTCTCAAAGCTAAGACAGGGGATGAGGCCTAGGGTGGGGGGCAGCAGAGGGCGGAAAGATTTAGTCTTGAGTTAGGCAATGAACGCACATGACTACAACGCTAGCGAGCTTCAGGTGGAGCGGATATCACCCTGACGAAATGGAGGCTCGGAGTGGAAGTGGCCTGCCACAGGTGATGGGCACAGCTGGGCTCCAACCCTGGTGTGCAGGTTCCTGCTCAGTCAGGCCCCTTGTCTTGCTTGCACTGAGGTTGGGGACATTACCTCCTTTTCTCAGAGTCTCAACTCTGGAGCCAGCTGATTGGTAGACCTACCGCTGCATTGTTGAGCCTCTTATCCACCCTGATCAGCTCATCTTTTATTTCCAACCCAGCCTGGAAGCCTGCAGATGCCCAGTGGTCTCCATTCTGCTCCTGACTGGGCCCCTCCATGTCTTGGATTGGCCTCCCTGCTGAATTCTAGGGGGGTTGGGCCTCATCTGTGTGTCACTAGCACCCGGCCAGGACCCTGGCACGGCGTGGAAACCAAGAAAAGTTTTGCTGAAGAGGAAAGAGGTAGACGGTAGCCTGGGTTACCAGAATGCACTGAGTGGGTGAAATTTCCCCACCCCAAAGAAGGGAAAGACCCCCAGTTGTGGTTCCCCATGGTCCTGGGTACACAAATGTACTTAGGTGCGTTTGGCTATTTGTTTCCAAATTGCAGTCAAGTACACGTAATATACAGTTTACCATTTAACCCTTTTTAGCCACAACTCAGAGGTATTAAGTAATACATGTTCTTGTGCAACCATCGCCACCATCCAGCTCCAGGACTTTTGCGTCACCCCACACTCTTGGCTGTCTTTTTCTTGTTTTTGGCTGTGTGCTCTGGGGAGAGCAAGCACCCTGCCTCGGAGCCTCAGCTGCTCATTTACACACCAGGAAGCACGGCTGCCTCACAGCTTGTTGTGAGACTAAAGGAGGTGGGCGTGGGCCATGCTTCCCGGGTCAGGTGGGGTGCATCCGGGAGTGGCTGTTATTCTTCCCATGTTGGCACAGGCCAGCTCCTCAAGGGCACTTTCTAAAGGCCAAGGTTGCATGTAATGAGTACGATAATTGTGGCACTATCATGATAAAGAGGCATGAAAGAGAGGACGCTGGCCAAAGGGGAGCCGGGAGACCTAAAAGTTCTCCGCTGTGGACTGTTCGTGGTCTCAGCCGTATCCCTGCCCCTCCTGGGCTTTTCTTTCTGATTGTACACAGGGGTGCACAGAGGGCGCTTTCTTGTGGTCCCGAAAGCTGCTGCTTCTCTGTCATCAGCCTGAGGCCTCCCCTCACCTGGGCCAGGAGGCTGGGTGGGCAGTTCCCTGTGCATGCAGAGGGCAAGTCAGTACTTCCCAAGGGCTCTCTGCTCCCTGAGCATCTTGTGTGCTGGTCCACCAGACCACAGGCCCCTCGAGGACAGAGGCGGTGGCTTTCTCTCAGCCATCCGCTCATTCACTCACCCATTCACTCACCCATTCGCCTGTGTACTGTCTGAACTCCTGTCTGTGCCAGGCCCTGTGCCGGCTGCCTGTGTGGTCTCCTGGTCTGGTGAGAGGTCAGAGCCAGGCCCGGACAGGGTGGTACAGTGCTGGGCCTGCAGGGACAGAATGCTATTCCCGGCACCCTGTGCCTGGCAGAGGGTGGGGTGGGAGCGGCCTGTGGTGCAGACGTGTTGGGGCAAGGGCCCATCTCCTATAAGCTCTATCTTGTTATCTGTAAAGCAGCCGCCTGAGAAGGGAGTTGTGAAGAGCCAGGGATGGGGGTGCACGTGGCAAAAAAAGAGCACAGCTGCTCGGCGAACATGGTCTCGTGTGAGCAGAGACCACGGTCGGGTGGCCCCACTTGGGAAATGCTGCTCCTATGTCTGTCCGTCTGTCCCTTAGCCAAGCCCTCCCAGCACCTGCTGGAACAGTGTACGGCAGACATCACACAGTATGGGCTGTCACTTCTGCGAGGTAGTTCTTGAGAACCCTTAGAGATGCTTATCTTCACTGAGCTGGGGTTCTCAGAAGGGACCTCCTGCTGCTTGAGCATGAGGCTTGGGTCCGCGACACAGCAGTGCAAGCCCCGGGCCCCGCCCTCCAGGTCCTCGGTCTTGTGGGGAGAAGTCAGGTGTGGCACTGCAAGCAACCTGCTCCCGAGCAGGGCAGACTGTGGGACCCCAGGCCCGTGTTCCAGTGGGGGTGGGGCAGTGCTGAGCAGAGGGATGGACTCAATTCATGGACGGAGGATAGGATTGAAGCTGAGGTAAAGAACTGTTTGGGCCAGTTCTAGTGTTTAGTCTCAATAGCACCACCCACCCCCCCCCCCCCCCCCCCCCCCACCACAACACCACCCCACCCAGCCCAGACACCACCCCCACCACCCTGGATGGACTCAATTCATGGACGGAGGATAGGATTGAAGCTGAGGTAAAGAACTGTTTGGGCCAGTTCTAGTGTTTAGTCTCAATAGCACCACCCACCCACCCCCCAACACAATTTAGTTATTAAATCCACAATCCCCATTTTACAGATGTGAAAGCTGAGGCTTAGTAAAGTTACTCCCTCTCCAAGGATCACGCTGTTGGTAGGTGGTGAGGCCTGGACTTGAATGCCACGCCACGCCCTGTTACCTCACAGTCTTTCTCTCTCTCCTTCTGGGGACCTGCCCTCCCCTCTGCCTCTTTCACGATCCCATACTCTGACCTCCTCCAGGTTTCACCTTAAAAACCACAGTGCCCAGAAGTCTCCATCTCATTTCCTGCTACAGGCTTCCGAGTACCTGGGTGCAATCCGCGAGAAAGCCATAACTTTGCAATCCCTACTTCTCCCACAGCCCAGGCCTGGGACTGTCTTCCCAGCTCTGGGAAGGCCCAGGTACACAGGCTCCACCCTAGGGTGTGGGCATGGACAAAGCCTCTTTGTTCCATTGCCTGCCCCAAAGCTCCGCCTGAGCAGGAAGCTGTGCCAACCCAACGTGGGTTTGCTGATGAGGCAGCGAGGGCCACAGATCCACAGATTCAGTACCTGGGCTCTCATCCCCACCTGCATGTCAGTATCACCTGCTGCTGCTGCTAAGTCGCTTCAGTCGTGTCCGACTCTGTACGACCCCATAGACAGCAGCCCACCAGGCTCCGCCGTCCCTGGGATTCTCCAGGCAAGAACAGTGAAGTGGGTTGCTCTTTCCTTCTCCAATGCGTGAAAGTGAAGGAGTTTATAAAAAAATCATAAGGCAGGCCCCACCCCAGACCCATTACACCAGAATCTCTGGGTGGGGCCTCAGTTCAGTTCAGTTCATTTCAGTTGCTCAGTCGTGTCCAATTCTTTTGCGACCCCATGAATCGCAGCAGGCCAGGCCTCCCTGTCCATCACCAACTCCTGGAGTTCACTCAAACTCATGTCCATTGAGTTGGTGATGCCATCCAGCCATCTCATCCTCTGTCGTCCCCTTCTCCTTCTGCCCACAATCCCTCCCAGCATCAGAGTCTTTTCCAATGAGTCAACTCTTCGCATCAGGTGGCCAAAGTATTGGAGTTTCAGCTTTAGCATCATTCCTTCCAATGAATACCTAGGACTGATCTCCCTTAGGATGGACTGGTTGGATCTCCTTGCAGTCCAAGGGACTCTCAAAGAGTCTTCTCCAACACCACAGTTCAAAAACATCAATTCTTCAGTGCTCAGCTTTCTTCACAGTCCAACTCTCACATCCATACATCACCACTGTAAAAACCATAGCTTTGACTAGACGGACCTTTGCTGGCTAAGTAATGTTTCTTCTTTTCAATATGCTGTCTAGGTTGGTCAGAACTTTTCTTCCAAGAAGCAAGCGTCTTTTAATTTCATGGCTGGAATCACCATCTGCAGTGATTTTGGAGCCCTGAAAATAAAGCCTGCTACTCTTTCCACTGTTTCCCCATCAATTTTCCATGAAGTGATGGGACCGGGTGCCATGATCTTCGTTTTCTGAATGTTGAGTTTTAAGCCAACTTTTTCACTCTCCTCTTTCACGTTCATCAAGAGGCTCCTTAGTTCTTCTTCACTTTCTGTCATAAGGGTGGTGTCATCTGCATATCTGAGGTTATTGATATTCTCTTGGCAATCTTGATTCCAGCTTGTGCATCATCCAGCCCGGCATTTCCCATGATGCACTCCGCATGTAAGTTAAATAAGCAGGGTAACAATATATAGCCTTGATATACTCCTTTCCCAATTTGGAGCCAGTCTGTTGTTCCATGTGCAGTTCTAACTTTTGCTTCTTGATCTGCATACAGATTTCTCAGGAGGCAAGTCAGGTGGTCTGCTATCTCCATCCCTTTAAGAATTTTCCAGTTTGTTGTGATCCACACAAGCAAAGCCTTTGGCATAGTCAATAAAGCAGAAATAGATGTTTTTCTGGAACTCTCTTGCTTTTCCTATGATCCAATGGATGTTGGCAATTTGATCTCTGGTTTCTCTGTATTTTCTAAATCCAGCTTGAACATCTAGAAGCTCATGGTTCACATACTGTTGAAGTCCAGCTTGGAGAATTTTAAGCATTACTTTGCTAGTGTGTGAGATGAGTGTAATTGTGTGGTAGTTTGAATATTTTTGCCATTGTCTTTCTTTGGGATAGGAATGAAAACTGCTCTTTTCCAGTCCTGTGGACACTGCTGAGTTTTCCAAATTTGCTGGCATATTGAGTGCAGCACTTTCACAGCATCATCTTTCAGGATTTGAAATAGCTCAACAGGAATTCCATCACCTCCACTAGCCTTGTTCATAGTAATGTTTCATAAGGCCCACTTGACTTCAAATTCCAGGTGAGTGATCACACCATTGTGGTTACCTGGGTCATGAAGATCTTTTTTGGTATAGTTCTTTTGTGTATTCTTGCCACCTCTTCTTAACAGCTTCTGCTTCTGTTAGGTCCATACCATTTCCATCCTTCATTGTGCCCATCTTTGCATGAAATGTTCCCTTGGTATCTAATTTTCTTGAAGAGACCTCTAGTCTTTCCCATTATATTATTTTCCTCTATTTCTTTGCATTGAATGAGAAAGGCTTTCTTATCTCTCCTTGCTATTCTTTGGAACTCTGCATTCAAATGGATATATCTTTCCCTTTCTCCTTTGCCTTTAGCTTCTCTTCTTTTCTCAGCTATTTGTAAGGCTTCCTCAGACAACCATTTTGCCTTTTTGCCTTTCTTTTCTTGGGAATGGTCTTGATCACTGCCTCTTGTACAATGTCACAAACCTCTGTCCATAGTTCTTCAGGCACTCTGTCTATCAGATCTAATCCCTTGAATCTATTTGTCACTTCCACTGTATAATTGTAGGGGATTTGATTTAGGTCATATCTGAATGATCTAGTGGTTTTCCCTACTTTCTTCAATTTAAGTCTGAATTTGGCAATAAGGAGTTCGTGATCTGGGCTACAGTCAGCTCCTGGTCTTGTTTTTGCTGACTGTATAGAGCTTCTCCATCTTTGGCTGCAAAGAATATAATCATTCTGATTTCGGTGTTGACCATCTGGTGATGTCCATGTGTAGAGTCTTCTCTTGTGTTGTTGGAAGAGGGTGTTTGCTATGATCGGTGCTTTCTCTTGGAAAAACTCTGTTAACGTTTGACCTGCTTCGTATTGTACTCCAAGGCCAAATTTGCCTGTTGTTCCAGGTATCTCTTGACTTCTCACTTTTGCATTCCAGTCCCCTACAATGAAAAGGACATCTTTTTTGGGTGTTAGTTCTAGAAGGTCTTGTAGGTCTTCATAGAACTGTTCAACTTCTGCTTCTTCAGCATTACCAGTCAGGGCATAGACTTGGATTACTGTGATATTGAATGGTTTGCCTTGGAAATGAATAAAGATCATTCTGTTGTTTTTGAGATTGCATCCAAGTACGGCATTTTGGACTCTTTTGTTGACTATAATGGCTATTCCATTTCTTCTGAGGGATTCCTGCCCACAGCAGTAGATATAATGGTCATCTGAGTTAAATTCACCCATTCCAGTCCATTTTAGTTTGCTGATTCCTAAAATATCGATGTTCACTCTTGCCATCTCCTGTTTGATCACTTCCAATTTGCCTTGATTCATGGACCTAAAATTCCAGGTTCCTATGCAATACTGCTCTTTATAGCATTGGACTTTACTTCCATCACCAGTCATATCCACAACTGGGTATTGTTTTTGCTTTGGCTCCATCTCTTCATTTTTTCTGGAGTTATTTCTCCACTGACCTTCTGTAGCATATTGGACATCTACCAACCTGGGGTGTTCATTTTTCAGTGTCCTATCTTTTTGCCTTTTCATTGCTGTTCATGGGGCTCTCAAGGCAAGAATACTGAAGTGGTTTGCCATTCCCTTCTCCAGTGGACCACATTCTGTCAGACCTCTCCACCATGACCTGCCCATCTTGGGTGGCCCCACAGGCATGGCTTAGTTTCATTGAGTTAGACAAGGCTGTGGTCCTAGTGTGATTAAATTGACTAGTTTTCTGTGATTATGGTTTCAGTGTGTCTGCTCTCTGATGCCCTCTTGCAACACCTACCATCTTACTTGGGTTTCTCTTACCTTGGACGAGGGGTATCTCCTTACTGGCCACCCCTCCTGACCTTGAACGTGGAATAGCTCCTCTAGGCCCTCCTGCGCCCATGCAGCCACCACTCGGGATGTGGGGTAGCTTCTCTTGGCCTCTCCTGCATTGTCGCAGCCTGGTACTCTCGGCCGCTGCCCCTGACCTCGGACGCTGGGTAGTTCCTCTTGGCTGCTGCCCCTGACCTCGGACGTGGGGTAGCTCCTCTCAGCTGCGCTAAGTGCGCCGGTCACAGCCGCCCTCGCTATGCTCAGTAAATCTTTACTGGGCCATGCTCAGTAAATCTTTAATCCAATTTTCTGTTTGATGGGCATGGCTGTGTTTCCTCCCTGTTGCTTGACCTGAGACCAAACTATGATGTAGGCAATGTAGATAATGGTGACCTCCTTCAAAATGTCCCATGCACACACTGCCGCACTCACTGCCCCCGACCCTGCAGCAGGCCACCATCAACCCACACCTCTGCCAGAGACTTCTGGAGACTCAGACAAATCTGGGTCAGTCTCTTGTTGGGTCACTGCTCCTTTCTCCTGAGTCCTGGTGCACACAAGGTTTTGTTTGTGCCCTCCAAGAGTCTGTTTCCCCAGTCCTGTTTAAATTCTGGTGGCTTTATGGTGAGGTTAATGGCAACCTCCTCCAAGAGGGCTTATGCCATACCCAGGTTTGCTGCACCCAGAGCCCCTGCCCCTGCGGCAGGCCACTGTTGACCTGTACCTTCACAGGAGACACTCAAACACAGTTCTAGCTCAGTCTCTGTGGGGTCTCTGGGTCCTGGTGCACACAATATTTGTTTGAGCCCTCTGAGCATCTCTGGCAGGTAAGGGGTTTGATTCTAAACATGACTTTGCCCTTCTTACCGTCTTGCTGGGGCTTCTCCTTTGTCCTTGGATGTGGGTTATCTGTTTTTTGGTGGGATCTAACATTCTCCAGTCAGCAGTTGTTTAGCAGCGAGTTGTAGTTTTGGAGTTCTTGTAGGAGAAGATGAGCACACGTCCTTCTACTCTGCTATCTTACACCATTGCAAAATTTTAGAAGCAATCTTTATCACCAACAAGCCTTTATGTTTTCCCAATGCCAGCTTGCATAAACCATATCTTTAGGAGGCACTCTAATTGAAGAAATACAGAATCAGCCAGGGGAGAACATTTTAGAAAATGCCAGGATTTTTTTCCTTCTTTGTTCTCCTTTGATGCCTTTGAATGCCACTGAGCCTGGGACTATTTGGAGCCAGTCTGTTGTTCCACGTCCAATTCTAACTGTTGCTTCCTGACTTGCATATAGGCTTCTCAAGAGGCAGGTCAGGTGGTCTGGTATTCCCACCTCTTTCAGAATTTTCCACAGTTTATTGTGATCCACACAATCAAAGGCTTTGGTATAATCAATAAAGCAGAAGTAGATGTTTTTCTGGAACTCTCTTGCTTTTTCCATGATCCAGCGGATGTTGGCAATTTGATCTCTGGTTCCTCTGCCTTTTCTAAAGCCAGCTTGAACATCAGGGAGTTCACGGTTCACGTATTGCTGAAGCCTGGCTTGGAGGATTTTGAGCATTACTTTACTAGCGTGTGAGATGAGTGCAATTGTGCGGTAGTTGGAGCATTCTTTGGCATTGCCTTTCTTTGGGATTGGAATGAAAACTGACCTTTTCCAGTCCTGTGGCCACTGCCGAGTTTTCCAAATTTGCTGGCGTGTTGAGTGCAGCACTTTCACAGCATCATCTTTCAGGATTTGAAATAGCTCAACTGGAATTCCATCACCTCCACTAGCTTTGTCCGTAGTGATGCTTTCTAAGGCCCACTTGACTTTGAATTCCAGTTTGTCTGGCTCTAGGTGAGTGATCACACCATTGTGATTATGTGGGTCATGAAGATCTTTTTTGTATAGGTCTCCTGTGTATTCTTGCCACCTCATCTTAATATCTTCTGCTTCTGTTAGGTCCATACCATTTCTGTCCTTTATCAAGCCCATCTTTGCATGGAATGTTCCCTTGGTATTTCTAATTTTCTGGTCTTTCCCATTCTGTTGTTTTCCTCTATTTCTTTGCATTGATCACTGAGGAAGGCTTTTTTATGTCTCCTTGCTATTCTTTGGAACTCTGCATTCAAATGGGAGTATCTTTCCTTTTCTCCTTTCCCTTGAGAAACCTATATGCAAGGTAGGAAGCAATAGTTAGAACTGGACATGAAACAACAGACTGGTTCCAAATAGGAAAAGGAATATGTCAAGGCTGAGTATTGTCACCCTGCTTATTTAATTTATATGCAGAGTACATCATGAGAAACACTGGGCTGGAAGAAGCACAAGCTGGAATCAAGATTGCCAGGAGAAATATCAATAACCTCAGATATGCAGATGATACCACCCTTATGGCCGAAAGTGAAGAAGAACTAAAGAGCCTCTTGATGAAAGTGAAAAAGGAGAGTGAAAAAGTTGGCTTAAAGCTCAACATTCAGGAAACGAAGATCATTGCATCCTGTCCCATCGCTTGATGGGAAATAGATGGGGAAACTGTGGAAACAGTGTCAGACTTTATTTTTGGGGGCTCCAAAATCACTGCAAATGGTGACTGCAACCATGAAATTAAAAGACCCTTACTCCTTGGAAGGAAAGTTATGACCAACCTAGATAGCATATTAAAAAGCAGAGATGTTACGTTGCCAATAAAAGTCTGTCTAGTCAAAGCTATGGTTTTTCCAGTAGTCATGTATGGATGTGACAGTTGGACTATAAAGAAAGCTGAGCCCAATGAAATGATGCTTTCGAACTGTGGTGTTGGAGAAGACTTGAGAGTTCCTTGGACTGCAAGGAGATCCAACCAGTCCATCCTAAAGGAAATCAGTCCTGAATATTCAATGGAAGGACTGATGCTGAAGCTGAAACTCCAATACTTTGGCCACTTGATGTGAAGAACTGACTCATTGGAAAAGACCCTGATGTTGGGAAAGATTGAAGGTGGGAGGAGAAGGGGATGACAGAGCATAAGAAACTTGGATGGCATCACCAACTTAATGGACATGAGTTTGAGTAAGCTCTGGGAGTTGGTGATGAACAGGGAGGCCTGGCATGCTGCAGTCCATGGAGTTCAAAGAATTCGACATGAATGAACAACTGAACTGAACTGAGACCTGCCCAGAGAAAATACCATGTGATGACAATGGCAGAGATTAGGGTGATGCTTGTATAAGCCACAGAATGGCGCCGATTGCCAAAAAAGTAGCAGAAGGTAGGGGAGAGGAAAGAACCAGATCCTCCCTCTTACTCCTCAGAAGCACCCAACCCTGCCAACACCTTGACTTTGGACTTGTACCCCACAGAACTGGGAGACAATACATTTCTGTTGTGTAAGCCCCTCAGTTTTTGGCACTTTGTTACAGCAGCCCCAGCAAACTAGCTCATCTCCTTTTTACAGATGAGCAAAACCAAGATTGTGAAGTGACTGTGGAGGTTACCTGGGTGCTGTGGACCTTGTCGACCGGTTGTTATTTCTCTGCCACCTCTTACATGCTGACCCCTGACACACCCCAGTCTCAAGCCCTCAGCTGTTGAGGATTTTATCCATCCAGATATCTCTAAGATGTGCAATGTTCTAAGCACAGGGGCCTAGCAGAGAAACAAAGAGATATACAAACAAACACAAGCTCCCTATCTACCCCCACCCACCATGGGGAACAGACAGTGAATAAGGTAAGTGAGATATAAGTTAACAGTAGGTTGTATGGTCTAAGGGCCATGGGGAAAATGAGGCAGGGGAGGGGTGTAAGAAGTATGGAGGGCTGGAGTTTTGAACAGGTATTTGCTGAAGGCTCACCAGGAAGGTAACGCTCCTGGCACCATTGCACCCACCCAGGCTACAGCCTCTCCAGGCAGACACCTCTCAGTTCCTGCTCAGTTCATCCTCCCCAGGGGCCCTCTCCCTTGTGACTTGTGCCACCTGACCCAAACCGTGCTTCCCATCCACATGTACAGCCAGCCAGAAACCTGGAAACCAACTATGTCTCCCGCCACCCTTGCCTCCTCACCCCATCTAACCCTGGGAGCTGGAGGTATCCCGTCCAGAGGTGCTGGAGTCTCTGGCTTAGCTCCCCCTCAGCATGTGGGGACTCATTCAGTGAGAGCCAGTGGGAGGCTGTGGGCAGACTCCCAAGAACAACCTCCTGCCACGATCAGGGAATCAAGTCTCTTCCCTTTCTGGGCCTCAGTCTCCCCATCTGTATGACAGGCACAAATTCCTGCAGAGTTAACCTCTTGTGTTGTCTTGGCTGAACCAATGAATGTGAATGACATTGCTCTGAACAGTGTGTACCCATGAACAGGTTAGGGTGCGGAAAAGATGAAGGGGGATGCCGCATGTGCTGATGTGGACAAACCAGAAGGCAGTAACTGTGGCCATGGCAGGAGCAGAGTGATCTGCATCCAGTCCTTGCATGATGCTCTCCCACCCACCCGCTCAGGTTCCTCTCCAGGTTTCTCTCCTCCTACTGTCTTCTGTAGGAAGTTTGTGGCAAAGACAACCCCTGCCTCTGGGAGGATGCATTGTGCAGTGGGCAGGTCTCTTCCCCCATGTAAATAATAAGATGGGATGAAATCAGTTGATTTCTGGGATCCTAGAGTTTCCACGGACTTACCAGGGATGCTGGGGACATAGAAGGAACACATTCCTGAAACTGGAACATTGGATGAAACCTCCCTTTCTGAGATCCAGGTCAGAGCAGCAGAAGAGCTGGGGCATGGGAGAGAAGGTCAGACTTACCAGATTCCACACTCTGGTCCCAAACAGAACTTAAAGCAGGCTGGATGCCCAGGAGACAGAGCTGTGTATCTGAGGTTGGAGGACAGTGAATGGACTTGGAATCTTATATGATTTCCTCACTGTGTGTCAGTTTTTCCATCTGTGGAATGGAGCTGCCCACCTAGTCTTCTATTGAATGGAAACCCCTGCTCTACTGTGTTCATGGATAAGCATGCACACGTGTATACAGAAGAGTGGGGAAAGAAGGAGAAAAGGCACGTCCTCCTGATCAGTTCAGTTCAGTCGTTCAGTTGTTCAGTCGTTCAGTCGTTCAGTCTGACTCTTTGCAACCTCATGGACTGCAGCATGCCAGGCTTCCCTGTCCATCACCAACTCCCGGAGCTTGCTCAAACTCATGTCCATCAGGCTGGTAATTCCACCAAACCATCTCATCCTCTGTCGTCTCCTCCTGATCCTGCTTTCAATCTTTCCCAGCATCAGGATCTTTTCCAATGAGTCAGTTCTTCACATCAAGTGGCCAAAGTATTGGAGTTTCAGCTTCAGCATCAGTCCTTCCAATGAATATTCAGCACAGATTTCCTTTAGGATCGACTAGTTGGATCTTCTTGCAGTCCAAGGGATTCTCAAGAGTCTTCTCCAACACCACAGTTAAAAATCATCATTTCTTTGGTTCTCAGCTTTCTTTATAGTCCAACTGTCACATCCATACATGACTACTGGAAAAACCATAGCTTTGACTAGACGGACCTTTGTTGGCAAAGGCATATGTAAAGGCATATGCTTTTTCATATGCTAAGTGGTCATAACTTTTCTCCCAAGGAGCAAGCAGCTTTTTTTTTTGGCATGTAGATGTGAATTTTATTCCCTTAATTATGCTACGTTTAATTGGGCCATTCTGGAGTAAATCATAGAATCAGACAAAACCTAGAGTTTAAAAGTCACCTCAGAGATTCCTTCAGCCCACAAAGCTTATTTATTTTCTCTCTCTGATATGCTTTGATTCTATTGACTTAAATTAAATTTTACTCAATGTCAATTTGGCCTTTCTATTTATTTATTTATTTGTAATATAAATTTATTTATTTTAATTGGAGGCTAATTACTTTACAATATTGTATTGGTTTTGCCATACATCAACACGAATCCACCACGGGTGTACACTTGTTCCCCATCCTGAAGCCCCCTCCCACCTCCCTCCCCATACCATCCCTCTGGGTCATCCCAGTGCACCATCCCTGAGCATCCTGTATCATGCATCGAACCTGGACTGGCGATTTGTTTCACATATGATATTAGACTGCAGCCCACCAGGCTCCCCCGTCCCTGGGATTCTCCAGGCAGGAACACTGGAGTGGGTTGCCATTTCCTTCTCCCAGGGAAGTGTTCTAATTTCATTCTTTTACATGGAGCTGTCCATTTCCCCCAGCACCATTTATTGAAAAGGCTATCTTTGCCCCGTGTATAGTCTTGCCTCCTTTGTCAAAAATAAGGTGCCCGTAGGCGCGTGGGTTCATTTCTGGGCTTTCTGTCTTGTTCCACTGGCCTACACCTCTGGTTTGGTGCCAGCACCATACTGTCTTGGTGACCGTATCTCTGTAGCATAATCTGAAGTCAGGAAGGCTGATTCTTCCCGCTCCATTCTTCTTTCTGGGGCCGCTTTGGCTATTCAGGTCTTTTGTGTTTCCATATGAATCGTGGATTTCTTTGCTCTAGTTCTGTGAAAAATGCCATTGCTAGTTTGACAGGGAGCGCACTGAACCTGCAGATTGCGTTCGGCAGTATACTCACCTTCACGATGTTGACTCTTCCTACCCAGGAACACGGAATACCTCTCCATCTGTTTATGGCATCTTTGACTTCTTTCTTTAGTGTTTTATAATTTTCTGTGTACAGTTCATCTCCTTAGATAAGTTTATTCCTGGATATTTAATTCTTTTTGTTGTGATGGTGAATGGGAATGATTCCTTAATCTCTCTGTCTGATTTTTCATTGTTACTATATAGAAATGCAAGTCATTTCTGCCTATAGATTTTGCATCCTGAAACTTTGTAAATTCACTGACTAGCTCGAGTAATTTTCTGATACTATCTTTTCTGATA
>SJYT01059536.1:172014-188051 GCA_006410635.1 Cephalophus harveyi | reverse complement strand
TGGGCACCCTTGTCTTGTTCCTGACTTTAGGGGAAATGCTTTCAGTTTTTCACCATTGAGGATAATGTTTGCTGTGGGTTTGTCATATATAGCTTTTATTATGTTGAGGTATGTTCCTTCTATTCCTGCTTTCTGGAGAGTTTTTATAATAAATGGATGTTGAATTTTGTCAACAGCTTTCTCTGCATCTATTGAGATAATCATATGGGTTTTATTTTTCAATTTGTTAATGTGGTGTGTTACATTGATCGATTTGTGGATATTGAAGAATCCTTGCATCCCTGGGATAAAGCCCATTTGGTCATGATGTATGATCTTCTTAATGTGTTGTTGGATTCTGATCGCTAGAATTTTGTTAAGGATTTTTGCATCTATGTTCATCAGTGATATTGGCCTATGGTTTTCTCTTTTTGTGGCATCTTTGTCAGGTTTTGGTATAAAAGTGATGGTAGCCTCATGGAATGAGTTTGGAAGTTTACCTTCCTCTGCAATTTTCTGGACGAGTTTGAGTAGGATAGGTGTTAGCTCTTCTCTAAATTTTTGGTAGAATTCAGCTGTGAAGCAGTCTGGACCTGGGCTGGAGCAAGCATCTTTTAATTTCATGGCTGCAGTCACCATCTGCAGTGATTTTGGAGCCCAAAAAAACTAAAATCTATCACTGTTTCCACTGTTTCCCCATCTATTTGCCATAAAGTGATGGAACTGGATGCCATGATCTTCATTTTTTGAAAGTTGAATTTTAAACCAGCTTTTTCACTCTCCCTTTTCACTTTCATCAAGAAGCTCTTTAGTTCTTCTTTGCTTTCTGCCATAAGGGGGGTGTCATCTGCATATCTGAGGTTATTTCTCCCAGTGATCTTGATTCCAGCTGTGCTTCATGCAGCCTGACATTTTGCATGATGCACTCTGCATAGAAGTTAAATAAGTAGGGTGACAATATACAGCCTCGACACACTCCTTTCCCAATTTGGAACCAGTCTGTTGTTCCATATCCAGTTCTAACTGTTGCTTCTTGACCTGCATACATATTTCTCAGGAGGCAAGTAAGGTGGTCTGGTATTCCCATCTCTTTCAGAATTTTCCACACTTTGTTGTGATCTGTACAACCAAAGCCTTTGGCATAGTCAATAACACAGAAGTAGACGTCTTTCTGGAACTCTCTTGCTTTTTCAATGATCCAACAGATGTTGGCAATTTGATCTCTGGTTCCTCTTCATTTTCTAAATCCAGCTTGAACATCTGGAAGTTCTTGGTTCACATGCTGTTGAAGCCTTCCTTGGAGAATTTTGAGCGTTAGTTTGCTAGCATGTGAGATGAATGCAATTGCGCGGTAATTTGTCTTTCTAGAAGATACCACTCATCACAAGCTTGACAGGGAAAGAGGGAGAAAAATCTGTTGCTGCCCACCCACCTCCTGGTTCCCCCAAGTCCATATGAAGGAAGGGTGACTGAAAGGCTCTCTCTGTGTGCCTGTCCCTTACTTGGTGAGCCAGGGAAGAGATCAGTGAGCTCATCGATTTTGGGGTGGGGAGTCTTCTTTCACTCTTCTGTGCCCCTGGGGTGGGGTGGGCTCCAACAGCCCCTCAGTTCTGTAGGGCGACTAAGTCCACATGCTCCTGTGTGAACTTGTGCAAGTCACTTGACTTCTGTGAGCTGGCTTCCTCATCTAGCTCCCAGGGATAATAGTACAAACTCCCAGGGTTGCTGAGAGGATTAAATGATATACCACCAGTTGTAATTGTTCAGTCGCTAAGTTGTGTCTGACTCTTTGTGACCCCATGAACTGCAGCACTCCAGGCTTCCCTGTCCTTCACTATCTCCCTGAGTTTGCTCAAATTCATGTCCACTGAGTCAGTGATACCATCCAACCATCTCATCCTCTGTCCCCCCATTCTCCTCTTGCCCTCAATCTTTCCTAGCATCAGGGTCTTTTCCAATGAGTCAGTTCTTCCCATCAGGTGGCCAAAATATTGGAGCTTCAGTTTCAGCACCAGCCCTTCCAATGAATATTTAGGACTGATTTCCCTCAGGATTGACTGGTTTGATCTCTTTGCTGTACAAGGGACTCAAGAGTACCCAATCCTTATCGTTAGCTCTTGGTCTCCAACCTGGCTGGCACCTGGCACTGTGGTTGGCCCTCTTCGGTCCTACTTGGAAAACTAGCATCCTCAGATGCTTTACAACGGTGGGCTCCATCCCCTGGGCTCTATAACTGCTCTCCATCTCATAGCCATGTCTGAGGCGATGGTTTGTCTGAGTCAAGATGTGCTGTGTTTTATTATTATAATTATCATTTCACACAGAATTTCAAAGACAATATACAAAGAGGATGTAAATATATCATGAATGTTTTTACTTTAATTATATTAATTACATCCTGAAATGATGAATAGTTTGGATATATTAGATTAACTAAAATATATTATTAAAATTAACCTCCCTTATTTCTTTTTACTTTCACAGTGTGACTACTAAAGAAATTTAATCACATATGTGGCTTGCATTATATTTTATTTGGTGACGCCACTCTAGAAGTTGGGAAGGCCACTTCCAGGGCATCTTCCTGGTGGCTCCCTGGAAAAGCAGCCTTTAGAATTCCCACTGAATTCCACTCAACCTCAGCCACTGAAGAATGTTTGCTTCCCAGACAGCGCCTGGGTTCCAGAAACCACTCAGGATGGCCTCACTCACTTCTCCCCAGTTCCCCACATATCATGCCGCCACCCAGGCAGCTCTGACCCCTCCAAGGACCTGAGTGTGGTGACAAAGCCCACAGCCCCTTCCTCCAAATTCTGACTGCTTAGAACCTCAACTCTGTGTGGGAATTTCCCCTGCGTCACTTTCTCCCTCCCTGCAGCCACCAGAGAGGTGGCTTCCTTGTCTCAGGCCCTGAGTCAGCTCCAAGGAATCCTCTCTCCTCTCCAGAGGGTTCTGAGGGTGAGAGGCCGGCTACATGATGCTCAAGACTATGGACTCAGAGAGATCTGGATGGGAATCGAGACAGCTGAATGTCTGGGCAAATCTCCTCTACTCTGCATCTAAGTTTTCTCATTTATGGAATGGGCACAATCATTGTACCTGCCCTATGGGGTTTTGGGGTTTAAATGACATTGTCAATGTGTGCCCTGGCACAGTGCCTGGGTTATCATAAGTGGTAATTATTTAAGGACAGGAAAGGGTTAGGGAAATGGCTTTTGCCCAGAACCTCATTCAGCCAGACTGAAAGAGGAGACAGGGCCAGGGTTGGGAAGGAGGTGGTGGGACTGTAGTTCCCTTTAGACTTTGGGTTATAGGTAGCCGAATATACAGCCCTTCTGGCCCATTTTCAGAAGAGGACATTGAGGCTCACAGAGGTGAAATGACTTGCTCAGTGATGGGGCCGCCTGGCTCTGAAACCCCCGCTGTTTCTCTCACACTGCATCCTGAGGTCTGAGGACGGTGGAAGTGGATTCAAGATCATTTGAGAGGAAAGTTGACTGAGATGGCCCCCTTCCTACTAGTGATGTCAATTCTTTGAAAGACATTTTCCACAACTCCTGTCCTAAACTGGGTTCCCCCTGCAGACCTTAAGCCAAGAAGTCAGGTAGAGGTCGTTCCTCTAGGTGGGAGGTAAAGCCAGGGACACAGTGGGGGGCAGAGAGCCCAGCAAAACGCATCTGATGAGCAGGACACCACTGCGGGCACCTGAACTCAACCCCATTGCGCACCCTTTGAGCGGGTAAACAGAACATACAGGCTTCAGCAATACGTGAACCGTGAACTTCCAGATGTTCAAGCTGGTTTTAGAAAAGGCAGAGGAACCAGAGATCATATTGCCAACATCCTCTGGATCATCAAAAAAGCAAGAGAGTTCCAGAAAATTGATTATGCCAAAACCTTTGACTGTGTGGATCACAGTAAACTGTGGAAAATTCTGAAAGAGATGGGAATACCAGACCACCTGACCTGCCTCTTGAGAAATCTGTATGCAGGTCAGGAAGCAACAGCTAGAACTGGACATGGAACAGCAGATTGGTTCCAAATAGGAAAAAGAGTATGTCAAGGCTCCTATTTGTCACCCTGCTTATTTAAATTATATGCAGAGTACATCATGAGAAATGTACTCATGCTGGGCTGGAGGAAGCACAAGCTGGAATCAAGATTGCCAGGAGAAATATCAATAGCTTCAAATATGCAGATGACACCACCCTTAAGGCAGAAAGTGAAGAAGAACTAAAGAGCCTCCTGATGAAAGTGAAAGAGGAGAGTGAAAATGTTGACTTAAAGCTCAACATTCAGAAAGCTAAGATCATGGCATCCCATCCCATCACTTCATGGGAAATAGATGGGGAAACAGTGGAAACAGTGTCAGATTTTATTTTGGGGGGCTCCAAAATCACTGCAGATGGCGACTGCAGCCATGAAATTAAAAGACCCTTACTCCTTGGAAGGAAAGTTATGACCAACCTAGATAGCATATTGAAAAGCAGAGACATTACTTTGCCAACAAAGGTCCGTCTAGTCAAAGCTATGGGTTTTTCAGTGGTCATGTGTGGATGTGAGAGTTGGACTATAAAGAAAGCTGAGCGCCAAAGAATTGGTGCTTTTGAACTGTGGTGTTGGAGAAGACTCTTGAGAGTCCCTTGGACTGCAAGAAGATCCAACCAGTCCATCCTAAAGGAGATCAATCCTGAGTGTTCATTGGAAAAACTGATGTTGAAGCTGAAACTCCAATACCTTGGCCACCTGATGCAAACAGCTGACTCATTTGAAAAGATCCTGATAGCTGGGAAAGACTGAAGGTGGGAGGAGAAGGGAAAGACAAAGGATGAGATGGTTCGATGGCATGAGTTTGGGTAAACTGCAGAAGTTGGTGATGGACAGGGAGGCCTGGCATGCTGCAATCCATGGGGTTGCAAAGAGTCGGACACGACTGAGTGACTGAACTGAACTGAACAGAACACACACTAGAATTTTCAAACGGGGAGCTAAAGGCTCAGTGTTGGTCCAGCTCCCTCCCCTCACAATTGAAGGGTGCCCATGGGCGTATGGAATCTCTGGCATTTCCCTGCACAGGCTCCCTTGGCACTGGAGGAAGCCCTCAGGTAGAGAGAGAGAGAAAGAGAGAGATGGAAGCTGGACTGATATGGGCAGGTAGTCCATGTGTCAGAGCCCTATGCCTGGAGCTTCCTCTCGAGAAAAACTTTCAAGCTACAATGATGTTCATGAAAGTTTAACAAATGATAGATGATAGATAAGAATATTTAGGTATACATATATTTATATAGATATATAGAGAGATATTTGTTGTTGTTTCTTAGTCACTCAGTTGTGTCTGACTCTGTTGTTACTCCATGGATTGTAGCCCGCCACGCCCCTCTGTCCATGGAATTTCCCAGGCAAGAAAGCTGGAGTGGATTGCCATTTCCTTCTCCAGGAAATGGCAATCTTCCTGACCCAGGGATTGAGCCCATATCTTCTGCATTAGCAGGTGGATTCTTAACCAATGAGCAAACAGGGAAGCCCCGTAGAGATATTTAGAAGTAACCTAAATGTCCATCAAAGAGCTGGACACAACTTGGCAACCGAGCAACAGTGACAAATGTCCAGCAAGAGGGGACTGAGTAAATTATGATGTATTCACAAGATAAAATATTCTGCAGCCAAAAATGAAGACTGAAGCAACAGGGAAAATCCTTTGGGAAAGAATGTTACATCAAAATGGCACCTGCACATGGTCTGTGCCATGGATGGTGCATCGATAGGGACCCTGTTAGGGAAGTAGAACCCATAGGAATCGCATTATGAGGGTTAGTGCCAGGAACTGGCTTGTAGAGCTTGGGGACTGGTAGGCAAGTTTGAAGGACTCAGAGTCTAGGCTCGCCTGAAGCCATGGAGCCTACAGGCATCCGGCATCATCATGCTGATCCCACTCCAGCCTGAGGCTTGATCTTTCCCGTGCCCCACCCCCTTACCCTCCTCCTATCTGAAGATGTAAGGTGGCGGGTGGGGATCACTTTCTCTCCTGTTTTTCATACTTGG
The DNA here is from genome assembly GCA_006410635.1 of Cephalophus harveyi. Classification (NCBI taxonomy): domain Eukaryota; kingdom Metazoa; phylum Chordata; class Mammalia; order Artiodactyla; family Bovidae; genus Cephalophus; species Cephalophus harveyi. Next base: position 182,030 of record SJYT01059536.1, on the reverse strand, counting down.
CCTCAGCATTCATCATCCCTGGGCTGAATGCCTGACTGACACATCGCAACCCGCACCCCCCAACCGCCATTACCTCCCAAGGCCTCCTGGGGCTGGGTGGGGAGGGCTGTAGGGGGGAAACAAGGCCTGAACACATGGATCCCATCAGTGACCTCACTCTGACTGGCCATGGCTAGATTTTCCCTGGCCTGGGTGTGTGATCTGTACAGGTCCCCCAGGACGAACCAAGACAAAGTAGGAAGTAAGTCAGGCTCTGAGTAGCTGTATTACCTTGGGCAAGTCCCTGCCTCTCTCTGGGATCTATGACCACCCCTGAGTCTAATGTGGGAAGTGTTTGATTATGCCAGTGTTACCCTCTGTTCTTCCTGGGGTCAATGTCCAGAGCTAAACTGCCCAAAGCAGGGCTGTGTGGACGTGGGGGCTGGGGCTAGTGGCACAAGAGGGAGCCCCCTGGTCTGGGGCAGGGGGTTTATGCCTGGAGTCGGATCAGCCCCTACTGGCTCCACACCTTATGCCTCAGTCCTGAGCTGAGCCCACCAGACCCAGGGACCCTGTAGGACCCACTTCTGAGGCATCAGTGCCCACCCCAGGGTTGGCACAAAGGAGGCAGAGAAAAGAAAGAGAAAGGGAGGCAAGGAGGGAGGAAGACAAAGATAGACTCAATGAGAGGGATTGGGACTTCACCACCACTGGCGGCCCAGTGGTTAAGACTCTGAGCTTCCAAGGCAGGGGGATCCTGTCAGGCAACTAAGATCCTACATGCTGTGTGCAGCCAAAAAATAAAATTAAAAAAAAATAAATAAAGAGGAGAGGATGAAGGGAAGAAAGGAGGAAGGAAGGAAAAGATAGCAGGGCTAAAGCAGAGGGACTGGCAGAGGGGATGAGTGAACGAAAGAATGAGTGAACAAGTGACTGAGTGAGTGTGAGGCCAGGCCGAAATGAGGCCATGTGTGGCAAGCAGTCCCCCACCTGCGGAGCCCAATTTTGCTGCTGGGTCAGAACAAAGTGCTAGACGGACAAGCCCGGCCCTTTCGACAGACGAAACCACTGAGGCACAGAGAGGGGAGGAGGACACAGGAGGTTGTGCAGTGAACAGAGGCAGGGACAGGACCCAGGCTCGTGGGCCAAGGCTCTTCCTGCTTCCCAAGACCACGATCGGAGGAGAGGTGGTTTCCTAGACTCCAGTGGGAAGGTGACTTAGGTGTGGGGCCAGGGCCCAGGAGGGAGGCAGGAGGGGGGCGCCCTTGGATAGGTGGTGCAAGGTGGGGACCGGGTTCGGAGAGGCCAGTGAGCAACAGCTGACCTCTCCTGACGTGACCACAGCTGTCCTGGGACCGGGGGGCATGGGCACCCCTTGGGCCTGGGGGCTCCGGCAGCTGTCTTTCGGGGGAGGGACCTCGGTGGTCGGCGTGGTCAAGACCGCAGGATCGTAAAAGAGTCGGACAAGAAAACGGGGGCCGACGGTAGAGGAGAGAGGGGGAGATGGGTGAGAGAGGGAGGACCAGAGAGGAAGGGGAGACAACAGAGAGAAACCCACAACCAGAGAGGGGCCAGAGACGGAAAGAGGCGAGAGAACGAGAGACAGGAATAGTGCGGTAGGCTGAGACCGAGGACGACAGTGCAGGCGGATTCAAGGGTAGACGAACTTGCGCAAGGGAGAGAACGAGCCAAGGCAGAACCACAAAGGGAGACAGAGAGAGCACAGTGGAGGTCAGGACTAAAAGACAGAGACAGAGTATGCGGGAGAAAAATTCAGTAGTTTCCGGGACGAGACCCGTCACGGCGGGGAGGGGTTCGGGTCAGCACGCGGAGAGACCACTGTTAATGGGACCGACCTTACCTTAGAAGGTCACGAGGTCTTTCTGGGTGTCCGTAATATACCCCTGGTCTACCACTGTCTAAGGAGTTCTTTGATTGGTGAAAATTTCCCGAACCCCGGGGTCCCCTCCGGTGTGGTCGGCTTCTCGTTTCTAGATGTCAGGACACCGACGGTTTGGAGGAGAACCCGACGAGACAGGGGGACCCTCCGTGTCCTCCGCCACGGTCCTCTTTTCCATTATCTTACTGTATGTAAATTATGCCTTAATTTAAAAATTGGAACAAGAAGGCAAATCCAACCGCATTATTCACATCTGTGCAAATCTGTCCAGTGGCTCCCAGCTTACTCTTTACAATCGTTTGTAAGGCCCAGTATCAGTGTTTTTCAAACTGTGGGCCATGACTTTTTAGAACAGGAGGGGAAATCAATTTGAGTATCATGACCAGCATTCTTTTCTTAGTGAAGTAGAATGGAATGAAATATAGGAGTGCATGTATATAGTAAAGGTATGTTTTACGAAATGTTGGCTTCAGTATTATTTTTGTATATGTGTGTTTATACTGACCTTTGAAGGGAAGTCGCTCAGTCATGTCCGACTCACTATGGACTATAGCCTGCCAGGCTCCTCCATCCTTGGGTTGAAAGTCGTTCAGTTGTGTCTGATTATTTGCCACCCCATGGACTATACAGCCCATGGCATTCTCCAGGCCAGAATACTGGAGTGGGTAACCTTTCCGTTCTCCAGGGGATCTCCCCAATACAGGGATCAAACCCAGGTCTCCCTCATTGCAGGCAGATTCTTTGCCAGCTGAGCCACTAGGGAAGCCCAAAGCTGCACCCAAAGTGTTTATACTGAATTGAAATATAAAATTTATTTCTTACTGTGGGTTATCATCAAAACCAAAAGACTGCTCAGCGTGGCCTGCTCCCAGCCCCTGTTATCTGCGTACTTTATCTCCTCTCTTTCTCCCTGACTCTGCTGCAGCCTCACTGACTTTCTCATTGTTCCCGCATCACTCTTGCCTCAGGGCCTTCACGCTGGCTGTTCTGACTGGAACATTCCTACTCCAGATTCCCCATGGCTCCCTCTTACTTCTTCCAGGTCTCAGATGTCATCTTCCAGAGAGTGGCCACCCTGTAGTCCCCTTGCCTCATTTTATTTTCCTTCAGAGCACTTCTTTCCATTTACCCGGAATAGTATATATTTATTTGTCTACTTCTGCCCACTAGAATGTCAGTTCCATAAAGGCAAGGATTGGGTCAGTTTTACTCACTGTTGTACCCCCATGTTTAGAATAGTGCTTGGCACACAGTAGACATTTACTGAATATATTCCATTGAATCATTACCGTCTTTGCCCTGATGGGACATCCAATCTTGTTTAGAAGACCTCTTACATTTCCTGGAAGCTGCTTTTAGTCTCCACTGAAAGGAGAGGGGACGCACCTGAGAATTCAAGGGGGTTCCCCAGCCCGTAAGATCCAAGCATCCTCTGGAATCTTTGCTGCCTCACTGGAATTCCAGGGAGAACTGGCTCCCTGGCCCCTTCCGGAGCAGCTCAGCTGGGATTTCCTATTGTCCACAGAGATCCCGGTGGTCTGTGCAGAACCCCTGGGCCTGTGCCCAGCTGAAGCAAACAACATGGAAATGTTGGGATGTCTCACTCCAGTCGACAAGACTTATGGGCAGAGTGTGCCAGCTGAAACCTGAACCAGATGGACGGGAGAGGGGGGCCTCTGAGCATGGGAGGAAGCCTCGCCAGCATGCTCCATCCCACCAGTGGCAGCCAGAGAAGCCCTTTCAGGAGCCCACACCTGGCTTTGTGGGGAAAGGTGGGGATGGGGGGCGGCAGGGGAGGAAGAGACCACACCTCCAATAGTCTGAGGATCAGAGCAAGTTCTCTCTATCAAATTGATCTTGTTCTCCAAGGTGGTGAATCGCAGGCTCAGAATGCTGGGAATTTCTTAGAGATTAAAGAGTAAAACTCCACCATTTCACAAGCAAGGAAACTGAGAGCCAGACCAAGGAGCAACACCCCCAGAGTAACATATTGAGGTGAGTCTAGAACCTGTATCTTGCAACCACCATTGTAGGGGTTTTGGACCAAGAAGAAGTTACAGGGCAGGCCAGGGGCAGCAGGGGCAGAGAGCACTGAAGCATAACCACTGAGCCCATCATAGCGCATTGGGGGATCTCCAGCACTCGGCTGGCATTTGAACTGACTCTTTGTTCCTGGGGGTGGGTTTGGGATTGAGGGAGATTTAGTTAAGCTAAGTTTCAGAGGTGGGGACCTATGAGGAACAGTGTGGCTAGTATCCAGATTGGGTGCATAGTGGTGAGAGCGCAAGCTCAAGATTTTGTCTTGGTTGTCAGCAGTTAGCCTTAGGCCAAGTGGAAGAATTAAGGGTCAAGGACTTAATGCTAGGAAGACATCAGGGACCACAGGAGTGTGCTACCCATCCCCACCTGAGTTCTCATGATCTCTCCCCTAACTCTACCTGACCCTGCCCTGCCTCCCCTCCCCAAGGCAGCACTGTCCCTACAGGTGGCCATCTCTCCTTTGCCAAGGGCCAATGCTATTTTGGGATGCGGAACCTGCCAGTTGCTTGGAGACTGGGCTAAGGCCCCCACCTCCTGCAGGGATGCTGAAGGTCTGGGAAGCAGGAGCAGGGCCTGGGAAAACATGCCATCAAAGCTGCCTGGGCAATTCCCTCCGGCCATGGAGAAGAGAGAGGGCTGCAAGGTCACAGCACGCAGCTAAATATAGGGACATTCGGAGGTGGAAGTGGTTCCTGCCGGCTGCAGGGGGCCATCCAGTTCCTTCATCCCCGAAGCTGGGAGGAGGCTCTTGGGAACAGCATTTATGAGACAGCGTGTGCTGGGCTCAAGCACTTGGAAGACCTTCATCTGGATTTGGTGTCAGATGTTCGTCTATGGCTAGTGTCATCACATTGATTATCCCCTGTCTTATTTATTAATTCCATCCATATCTATTTGGACTTAGAGCTCAGGTTCGGAAATCCCTGCTCATAGGAACAAATGCTTTCCTGGAGAGACAAACTTGTAAATGGCCAACGACCTGTGGGTAAATGGCATGAGGACTGAGCCTTGAACATCAGTCTATCCTGCTAGAATGCGAGCTCTGAAAGGCAGGGGGTTTTGTCTGTTTGGTTCCCTGCTATATGCTCAGTAGCCCCTAGATCAGTCATATATTTGACTCAATATATATTTGTTGGATAAATAAATATTTTATTCAACAGGTACTCAGTAAATATTTGTTGGATAACTGAATATGTGACTCTGCCCAGAGAATCAGAATGGTCTTTATGGAGCAGCAGTCTGTGGCTCTTGAAGGAAGGATACAATTTTGAACCAGTCCACTGGGGATGGGACTATCAGGCAAAAAAGACTTCCATTGAAAAGACAGAAAACATATGATATACTCAGGAACACTGAATTTAGTTTTATATGGGAGCCAAGGTGGGAGGAATATTGGAACAGATCCCAAGGGGCTGTGAAGATGGCCATGGACCCTGTTGTGCAGCCCAGAGGTGTCCAGAATGGTGTGCACAAAGTGACCCATTCATGTAGACAGAACATTCTAGAACATTTATTTATCCTTGTCTTTACCTTAAAAAAAAAAAAAGAAGAAGAAAAATTTAAGCACTACTAACATTAACCAAATAGACTAGGTCATATGTCCCATATCCCAGGTCTCCTGAGGAAGCTTGAATGGGGTCCACCGTGCAGTCTTGGCTGACAACGGCGTCCCCACTCCCCTGGTGATGGCTTCAGTTAACCTGTCACAGGATTCATTCAGGCACTTGATTTTACAAAAACAGAGTCTTTAGATCATTGGATCTTTACCAAACATATTATTGACAAAGGCAGGGGCCATAAAAATCTTTTGCACCATAGAGAAATTTGCTGGTTGTTTCATAGCAAAGTCATTAAAAGAGTTGCCACCATTTTGGGGGGCTGTGCTGGGTTTTTGTTGCTGCTTGGGGTTTTTTCTCTGGTTGCAGTAAGCAGGGGCTACTCTTCTTTGCGGTGTGCAGGCTTCTCATTGTGGTGGCTTCTCTCACTGTGGACCACAGGTTTCAGTGTTTGCAACTCCCGGGCTGTAGAGCACAGGTTCAATAGCTGTGGCTCTCAGGCTTTTAGTTGCTCCACAGCATGTGAGATCTTCCGGATTGAACTGGTGTCTCCCACACTGTCAGGCAAATTCTTCACCCTTGAGCCACCAGAAGAGCCCAAGAGTTGCCACCTTAAAAATGAGGTTTTTCTGTTTTGTTTTGTTTTACAAAAAGACATCCAAATGTGCTAAAACAAATGAATTACATAGGTAAAGATGTTTTAGGATTAAAAGAAAGGAACCACTTTAGGAAGGAAACTCGCACTACAGACAGAATACTTTGCAGACATATATTTTGGAATGATTTTGTTACTGAGCATTGTTTGTCTGATGCATCTGCCCATTTGAAATATAATATTATGAAGAATTTTAAAATCTTCTGACTGAAGAGTTCCAGTTGGTTTTGAACTCTTTTTTTGTCAAAAATATTTTTAAAGTAACACCTTCTGATTGGTTTCCAACAAGAGATTGATATCATTTAAATAACATTACAACAAAAACCTCTGCATGGAATTAAAAAGTTCACACCGTCCTATTATACAGAGCGAAGTAAGCCAGAAAGAAAAACACCAATACAGTATACTAACACATATATATGGAATTTAGAAAGATAGTAATGATAACCCTATATGCGAGACAGCAAAAGAGACACAGATGTATAGAGCAGTCTTTTGGACCCTGTGGGAGAGGGCAAGGGTGGGTTGATCTGATAGAATAGCATTGTATAATATCATATATGAAACAGATCGCCAGTCCAGGTTCGATGCATGAGACAGGGTGCTCAGGGCTGGTGCACTGGGATGACCCAGAGGAATGGGATGTGGAGGGAGGTGGGAGGAGGGATGGGAAACACATGTACACCCATGGCTGATTCATATCAATGTATGGCAAAAATCACCACAATATTGTAAAGTAATTAGCCTCCAACTAAAATAAATAAATTTTAAAAAAAGAAAAGAAAAAAATAAAAAGTTCACACCGTGTGATTTAGAAAGCACAACCAGGAACATTCTTCTTCCACATGGAGCATCTGCTCTTTATGAGGTATGTATACTTTTCAACCACAACAGAAATTAAACCAAGTGAAAATATAAATGGAGTTTAGTACCAAATTCTCAGTCAATGAGTGCACCACATCATGAAACCAAGGTTTTATTTTAAATGAACCACATTTTTTTAATTGAAGTATAGTTGATTTCTAATGTGTTAATTTCTGCTGTAGAGCAAAGTGGCTTGGTTATACACTCTTTTTATACTCTTTCCACTATGATTTATCCCAGGACATCAAATACAGTTCTCTGTGCTGTTCAGTAGGACCTTATTCTATGTAATAGTTTGCATTTACTAACCCCAAAATTCCAGTCCATCCCCTCAACCTCCCCTCCCCTTGGCAACCACAAGTCTGCTCTCTATGAAAAATGAACCACGTTTAAGTACAATTTTTAGTAATAGTATATTTATTCAGAGAAAGATTTTTTAGACCATTAAAGAAAAAGAAAATAAAACATAAAATAACTTATTTACNGTAATAGTTTGCATTTACTAACCCCAAAATTCCAGTCCATCCCCTCAACCTCCCCTCCCCTTGGCAACCACAAGTCTGCTCTCTATGAAAAATGAACCACGTTTAAGTACAATTTTTAGTAATAGTATATTTATTCAGAGAAAGATTTTTTAGACCATTAAAGAAAAAGAAAATAAAACATAAAATAACTTATTTACGCTTTCATTCTTTTTTCAGTTTTTATTTTTTGGTATATGTTTTATCATTTATCTAGTGTATTTGTATGGTAGCATATGTATATAATTTACAAATACGTGTATACATATATTGGTTAGATTGCACAAACTTTGCTTTTGCTGATGGGAGGGTGAGGTTCATCTGTGGCCAAGAGTGATGGGGAAGTTAGGGAGGAATTCTGGAGGGAAAGGCTGGATCCATCGAGGCCACTTTGGGCACGTGAGGCCCAGTGTCTAGACAGGAGACTGGGCTGTGATCTACACTAGATTCAGGAAGGGGCCTGAGCCGGCCCTGGAGCTGAAGGAGGGTGGAGTGGGCAGTGGAGAATGCCTGCGGTAATAGATGGGCTGAGGGGGTGAGAGAGCTCCAGAGGCACCCACGCTGTCGCCTTGGTCCACTGAGGTAATGAAGTGGGGTCCTTGATAGGGGAGACGACCAGGGCCCTGGGAGAGTCTGCTCTCCCTGCAGGCTGGCTCAGCTCCAGGGCCCAGGCAGGGCCTCCTCCCGCCCTGTTGTCGCACAGCCCAGTTGAGCCGGGAGGGCTGCACCAGAAGTGCTCATGCTAGCAGCCAGTGTGGGGTGGCCAGAGCCCCAGGTCCTAGGCTACCGGGTCTGAGGTTACCCTGGCAACAGACTCTGTTGTGATGCTACACAGAACCAGGGGCCTGTTAGTCAGAGCCATGCAGGAAGGTCCCCTCTGGCCCTGGAAGGTCTGGCAGGCCAAATCTGGACATGCCTGGGAGTGGTCCAACAACTAACCATTGTCTGGCCTGGCCCTGGCTGCCAGGCCAGGAGAAGAGCAGCTGGTCAAAGGGGATTGGGGTTTGAAAGTCAGTCTGTCCATTCACAAACTGTGCTCAGATAGCAGGCAAGCCAAGCCCTGCCCTTGGTGTTGGGGAGGAGCGCCCCTGTCTTTCGAGTGCGATGGGATAGCAGCACAACTAAGACACATCCTTCCAAGTACACTTACTCCCCGCAGAGTCCCCGTGGGAGCTCATTGCATTTACAGCAGTGGTGTGACTGGGAGGCTCACACTTCAGGATCCCCCGTGGGGATGGCTTCAGGGGAAAGGCAGCTCACTTCAGGCCTGAACTGATATGTTCTAATATAGCCTGTGGTGTTGGAGAAGACTCTTGAGAGTCCCTTGGACTGCAAGATCAAATCAGCGAATCCTAAAGGAAACCTGTCCTGAATATTCATTGGAAGGACTGATGCTGAAGCTGAAGCTCCAACACTTTGGCCACCTGATTCAAAGAGCTGACTCATTGATAAAGACCCTGATGCTGGGAAAGATTGAAGGTGGGAAGACAAGGGGACAACAGAGTATGAGATGGTTGGTTGGCATCACCAACTCGACGGACGTGAGTTTGAGCAAGCTCCGGGAGATGGTGAAGGACAGGGAAGCCTGGCGTGCTGCAGTCAATGGGGTCGCAAAGAGCTGGATACGATTGAGCGACTAAATAACAACAACAACAACAAAGCCTGGGATACACAGTCCCCTTGTCCCTGGGCCTCAGTCTTCCCATGGGATGCCAGCGTGCTGCCTAGACACTTGCCCCATCTCCCCGGTAAGAGAGCCCACCTCCCTCACCTGGTTCCTGCTAGCCCCCAATCCATCTACATCCAAAAATTTTTTTTCACTTTTTGGTGAAATTTCTTGGCAGCATTTCACAGTGGACACCTGAGGGATCTTAGGTCCCCAAGCAGGGATCCAACCAGCAGCAGGAGTCTTAACCACTGGGCCGCCAGAGAAGGCCCCACCCACCCCAGCCCCATGCCCTCACCCCAGCCCCAGCCCCAGCCCTGCTCCACCCTCCCCGCATCAGGTCTCTCTGCCAGTCACTGAGCTCCCCTGCTGCTCCTCCAGTTTGCTACTCCTGCTGCAGGGCCAGTGAGGAAAGCGGTGAGAGACCCTGGGCCCAGCAACAGCCCTCCTCACCCCTCCTAAGACTGAGGGAACCCACTGAGTTACTGTCCCAGGCAGAGGTCCCTTCCCTGCCGTGCCCAGCCCCCTGGCCCCACTGTGCACACCCAGATGCCCTCAGGAGTACAGTCTCCTCATGACTGGCCTCCCGGGAGCCACTTCCTTCCCCATTGCTCTGTGTATGTCAGTCAGGAGGGTGAAGAGAGTGACCTCACAGGGAGGCGCCCCTACGGAGTGAGCGCCCACACTTCTGATCACATTTAAGGAATTGTTATTTTTATTATTAACGTGGGCGTCTCTTGTTGGCTTTTTTTGGGCTGTTTGGTGAATAATTCAGGCGTGGGTTGGGCCCCACTTCCCCTGACCCTCCAGTGGGTCCAGGGCTGCGGGGGGGCGG
>SJYT01059536.1:65771-170673 GCA_006410635.1 Cephalophus harveyi | reverse complement strand
GATGGGAAGCCACGCCCTCCGGGAAGAACCTGCCTCTCAACCAGTGTGCCTGTCAGGAAGCTGTGTCAACAGCAGAGCAGACCTGAATCACTCGGCCCTCCCTTCCCTGCCCCTTGGGAAACTCTGAGAATAGATCCCGGAGCCCTTCCCAGAAGCTGCTCCAAGGCTCAGTCAGAATCCCGCCCCTGCCGGTCACCTGAGCTCCGCATGATCCTCGCCCCCACCTCCCCCTCGGCCTTCCCTCCTGAATCTCACATCCCTGTCACAGCCATCTCTGCGGGCCCTGTCGTTTCCCACAGATCTGCCCTTGCGCAAGCTGTTCCCTCTACCTGGACTGCTTTCTTTCTTCTGAGCCATTGCCCCCAGGAAGCGCACCCAGATTCCCCCTCCTGGAAGGGATCTTTTCCTCAGCACCTTGTAGGCCCCACTTTAAAGGCCCCCAGCTGGAGCTCCATCATCTCACTGCAGCAGGAGCAAGGGCTGCAGCCTTCGAATGGCACTCTCTCTTTTTCCTCTATTTAACGAATGAAGACACTGAGGCTCAGAGAGGCAGAGCGAGGCTCCAAAGCGAAGTGGCAGAGCAGCAACCCCCGCCGATGACCACCTCAGACCTGCTTGTCTTCAGTGGACAAATGTCCCGAAGGAAATCTGAGTTAAAAAGAAAACTTAATTAACCCAAATAAACTCTCCAGTTATCCGGTGACTCTCCCAGATTCATTCCTTTGGACAATTAGCACTATAAACCTCTTTTTCCTGTAGAGATATGGTTCCTAAAAACATTCTCAGGGAATTCAAAGATCTGGGAGGGATCTGGGAACCAGTTGTCTCCTCCTTATGAGCCTGGATCTGCCTCTTGAGGAGGACTCCAGGCTACTCCTGTAGAGCCCAGCTTCCCCAGCACCAAAAGCAGTATGTTCACGCTTAATTTATGCTCATAGCAACCTAGCTCTGTGGGCACTATTATCCTCATGGCATGGGGTCAGGGGAGACTGAGGCTCAGAGAGGTTGGCAGTAACCTGAACAGATCTGCCCAGCCCTTAAGTTCATGTCAGTACCCTACCAAGTGGGGACCTCCCCTCCCTTTGTTTCCCAGGGCAACCCCTCCCACTGTGGCCAGGGGTCCTCTGCCAGGGGAAAGCATTAAGCAGCCCCCTTTGCCAGAGGAGCTGTCTCGGAGGTCACAGAGCTTGGCTGAGCTCCCGGACCTCCTGCTCTGGCCCTGTCCCTGAGGTCATGTGGATGGTGGTTCCCTCTTCATGTAATTGAGGCTCAGAGAGGCAGAGCGAGGCTCCAAAGCGAAGTGGCAGAGCAGCAACCCCCGCCGATGACCACCTCAGACCTGCTTGTCTTCAGTGGATAAATGTCCCGAAGGAAATCTGAGTTAAAAAGAAAACTTAATTAACCCAAATAAACTCTCCAGTTATCCGGTGACTCTCCCAGATTCATTCCTTTGGACAATTAGCACTATAAACCTCTTTTTCCTGTAGAGATATGGTTCCTAAAAACATTCTCAGGGAATTCAAAGATCTGGGAGGGATCTGGGAACCAGTTGTCTCCTCCTTATGAGCCTGGATCTGCCTCCTGAGGAGGACTCCAGGCTACTCCTGTAGAGCCCAGCTTCCCCAGCACCAAGAGCAGTATGTTCACGCTTAATTTATGCTCATAGCAACCTAGCTCTGTGGGCACTATTATCCTCATGGCATGGGGTCAGGGGAGACTGAGGCTCAGAGAGGTTGGCAGTAACCTGAACAGATCTGCCCAGCCCTTAAGTTCATGTCAGTACCCTACCAAGTGGGGACCTCCCCTCCCTTTGTTTCCCAGGGCAACCCCTCCCACTGTGGCCAGGGGTCCTCTGCCAGGGGAAAGCATTAAGCAGCCCCCTTTGCCAGAGGAGCTGTCTCGGAGGTCACAGAGCTTGGCTGAGCTCCCGGACCTCCTGCTCTGGCCCTGTCCCTGAGGTCATGTGGATGGTGGTTCCCTCTTCATGTAATGGAGGCAGCTATTGAAGAAAGGGTCCAGACTTGGAGTTGGGAGCCTGGGGTTCGACTCTTTGCTCTGCCACTTGACAGACTTGCAGCCATTTGCTGCACCATGACCTTGGATTAGTCACTCACCTCCCTAAGCCTCCGAAGAATTGTCTCCTAGATGAAATGAGGGCGTGGAGGGTGGCATGAGCAGAATCACAGTGGGCCTCCCTGGAAGTGAGCTGGGTGTGAGGTCAGGGTAGAGGAGGGCAGGCAGGAGGAAGTTTGGTCCAAGAGACCAGGCCGTCCCAGGTGTGGGTTGAGAAACCAAGCAGGAAGGAAAGGAGGGTATGAGAGCCAGGACGTGTCCATAAGTTCAGGGCACACGGCTCCCCTCCATGGGCAGAAGGCAGGAAGAGCTTTCTCCCTTGGAATGTGCCCCTCCACCTCCTCCATGCCGCAAGACACAGACCTTCAGCATTTGGGCTGAATTAAGAGCGTCAGACGTCAGCTGCCTCTGAATCACAGGCTGCTCGAGCCTGGAGAGGACATGGGATCACATCTTCACACTTACTGTCTGGAAGACTCTGGGGGTCCTCGGGGGTGTCCAGGAGGAGGGATCTCTGGGCCCCGCTCTGGCTTCTCTCACAACAGCCCCCTTTATCTGAGTTATATATTAGGTTCCCCTTATTTGAAGTGAAGAGCGAGTTCTGCACCCATACAGAGAAAGGGAGTAAGCCACGAAAGTTTCCAAGGGTCTGGCTTCAGTGTTCTGAAGCCAGACAGCCAGACAGTGAGAGTGGGATTAGAACCCCGTCTGCCAGGCTCATTCACTCATGCGTGTGTATGCACTTTCGCCCACTAATTAATTCAAGAAGCCCGCATTGAAGCCCTTCCCTGAGTCCACAAGGATTTCATAAAAGCCAAAACAGACAGGATTCCCATCCTCAAGGAGTATAACACCTAAGGAGATGACACTGATTAATGAGAGCTCATACATTCAATGTTATTGCCACCTGCCATGTACTTTACACATATCAACTCTCGTGACAACAATATGAGGTGAGTAAATCCCCTATTACAGGTGAGGAATCTGAGGTACGGGAGGTGAAACAATATATCAGGCAGCCAGGAAGTGGCAGAACTGGGAGTTGAAACTCAGCTGTCTGGCTACAGAGTGTGTGTGCTCATGACTGCAATGTGAAACAGATAAATACAATTCATAACCTATCCCACCTCCTGCTGGCTCAGATGGTAAAGAATTTGCCTGCAATGCAGGACACCCGGGTTCGATCCCTGGGTTGGAAAGATCCCCTGGAGAAGAAAATGTCTACCCATTCCAGTATTCTTGCCTGGAGAATTCCATGGACAGAAGAGCCTGGCAGACTACAGTCCATGGGGTTGCAAACAGTTGGACATGACTGAATGACTAACACATACAGGCACATTTATATTACAGAAAACCTGGCTAAGCTGAGGTTAGGTTGGGAAGGGATGTCAGCAAAGGCTTCTCTGAGGAAATGACGCTTGAGTTAAGATAAGGCAATCAGTTTTTGATAATGTTGCCAAGACCACTCCATGAGACAAAGAGTGGTCTTAACAAATGGTGCTGGGACAACTGGGTATCTACATGCAAAAGAATGAAGTTGATCTCCTATCTAATAACACACAAAAAAGTGAACTAAAAATGAATCAAAGATCTAAAACTAAAGCTGTAAGACTCTTAGAAGAAAAAATAGTTGTAAATCTTTGTGACCTTGGATTAGGTAGTGACTTGGGTATGACACCAAAAGTATAAGCAACTAAAAGAAAATTAGTAACATTGGATATCATCAAAACAAAAAACTTGCATGTTTCAAAGAACACCATCAAGAATAAGAAAAAGTTTTACAAAGCCTTACATCTGACAAGGGATTTGAATCTAGAATATAATTAAGAACTCTTACAACTCAATAATAAAAAAAGACTAAGAACCCAATTTAAAATGGGCAAAGAATCTAGACAGACATTTCTCCAAAGAAGATGTACAGATGTCCAATAAGCTCATGAAAAGATGCTCTGACAGCACTAGTCATCAGAGAAATGCAACTCAAAGCCACAATGAAATACCATTTCATGCTCATTATGATGGAGATATGATATATATAACAATAAAAAGTGTTGATGAGGATGTGGAGAAATTGGTAATTGATGTAGCCTCTAAGGAAAATAGTCTTGCAGTTCCTCAAAAGGTCAAACATTGAGTTACCACATAATCTAGCAATTCCACTCCTAGGAATATATACAAGGTTAATGAAAACATATGTCCTCAAGAGGATGGTCATAGCAATATTAGTCATAATAGCTAAAAAGTGGGAACAATCCAAATGTTCATCAACTGATGAATGTATAAATAAAATGTGGTATCATCTATGTGATGAAATATTGCTCAGCAACAAAAATAAATGAAGTAATAAAATATGTACCAATAGAAGAATCTTGGAAACATTATGCTAAATGAAAGAAGCCAGTCTCAAAAGACCATATATATTGTATGATTCCATTTATATGAAATGTCCAAAATAGGCAAATTCATAGATAACACAAATTAGATTAGTGGTTGTGAAATTTTGGGGAGGGAGGCAGTGATGATTGAGTATGGCAGTTTTGTAGGGGAAGATGCAAATGTTCTAAAATTGAATGTAGTAATAGTTACCCAAATCTGTGACTATCCTGAAAAACCAATGAGTTATATATTTTACTTGGGAGATTTGTAGGATATATGAATTATAACTCAATAAGCTTGGTATTTAATAAGGATAGAAGGATGAAGAGGCGTTATGTGAGCCTGGAAGGGGCTGGGGCTTGGGGTGCGCCTTCTAAGCTAAGGGAGCTGCATGTGCAAAGGCCCTGGGGCTGGGAGCCTGGTATGTTTAAGAAAGCAAAGAAAACCATGTGGCAGGAGCTCACAGGGCAAAGAAGAGGAGAGAGAAGAGGCTGGAGGGTTGGACTGCCAGGGTTATGAGGGCTATGGCATGGTACCAGGTTCATGCGGAGGCAGGGCCAGGAGGGTCAGGCTCTCACACACACGCAGGCTGCCCTGCCCCTCCCCGCTTCCGGACCCCTCTCATCTGCCTGGGAAAACCCTAGGATAGGAGGCGAGTTCTGGAGGAACTTCAGGAATTACTGGAATCAGAAGTCTTTTCTGAAACAGGCTTGGCGGCGGGGCCGAGGTTTAATTCCCAGCTCTGCTGCTTGCTGCGTGACTCTGGGCACGTCACTTCTCCTCTCTCTCTGAGCCCTGGTTTCTCCATCTGCAAAGTCTCGGCTCTCCTTGCTCTACCTTCCTCTCAGTGCCCGGTGGTGGGCAGAGTTGGGGGGGAGAGCGGGCTTGGAGGGGTGGGAGTGCAATGACGTCCAGCGCTTTTAAAGAAAGTTTAAAAAACCCAGACAGAGGTTATTATCTATCTGCCACCAGCTGCCTTTTTTCTGAACTCCAGGGTCAGCTGAGAGCTGGCAGGACGGCTACACCCACTCCCTGGAAGCACAGGGCTTTACTGAGATTGGCGGGAAAGCCTCAGGCCTGCAGGTCGTGCCTCCCCAGCTCCAGGACGCTTGGGGGGCTCAGGGAGTGGGAGAGCTGGGAGCAGACAGGCTGTGTCCGTGCCCTAGGAGCTGACTAATTGAAGGCAGAGCTGGGGGGCAGGCTGACTGGCCAGGGAGGCAGGGCTGAGCATGGACTCCTTGGAGAGGAATGAAATCTGGGGCCTTGGCAGCTGGAATCTGTTCGCTTGCTCTCTGAACAAACACGGAGGCCTTCTGTGGAACCTTCGAGATCATTTCAGGTTAACACAGGCTCTGGATTAGAGGAGGCAGCTGAGGCCTGGAGCGGGGGACGCCTGACACAAAGCTGCCCGGTCAACAGGGTGGAGGGAAACAAAGAAGCCGGGAATGGTAAGAAAGGGAAGGGGCTTGGAGGTTTTCTGGTCCCAGCCTCACACTGCACACACAGAACAGCACTCTGTAAAGCTCAAATCACCCACAGTTATGAGCGCAGACCAGCATGCAGAGAGAAGGACGGGCCGAGTGACCCACACCACCCCCGAGAGGATTCTATTATTCTGAGCCCTGAGGCCTCCTCTCTGGACCCTCAAGAGGGAGACACCATGGGCATCTTCCCAAAGTCCCATTCCTTGTCCTAGTCATCCCACCCTTCACTCCCCTGTAACAGCCTTTCCCACCCTCTCTCCACCCCTGCTTCCCATTTTGACCTAGAGCCTGACCCCAGGTGAGGGCTCAGCCCAGGGTCCAGCCACCATATAACTAGCCAGATCCCTGAAGTCACCTGCCTCCCCTTCCTTCTTCTGACAAGCCCTCATATTCCAGGGCCACCCCTTCAGCTCTCATATAGAGCCTCTCTGCCCACCGCCTTTGACTGCAGCCCCAGACTTGCTTCCCTGGTTATTGGCTTCCCTGATAGCTCAGCTGGTAAAGAATCCACCTGCAATTCAGGAGACCCAGGTTCGATTTCTGGGTTGGGAAGATCCTCTGGAGAAGGAATAGGCTACACACTCCAGTATTCTGGCCTGGAGAATCCCATGGACTGTATATAGTCCATGGGGTCGCAAAGAGTCGACACAACTGAGCGACTTTCACTTTCACTTTCCAGACTTGTATCCCAGTGGCCTTCCAGCCTCCCACCCACCCCTCTGCTCCAGTTCAATCTCCTCACAGTAGCCAGAGACACATGTTGGACACACTGGTCAGATCACACCCCTCCTCTTCTCAAATCCCGTCCATGGCTCCCCAGCATCCTCAGGGGAAAGCCCAGCTCCTCAGCTCTCAGCTCAGGCCCTGCTTCCTGCTCCCCCAGCCCCTGCTGCTCTCAGGAGCCCCCGAGCTCGGCCATCCATGCAGCAGACAGCCTCTGAGGCTTCCTGCTCTAGTCCCAGTTCCGTCTGCCCACAGCTCCTTCCTCCTCTTCCCTCTGGTCTGCATGGCAAATACCCACCCATTCTTCAAGGATCATGCCACCCAAAGATTGCCCCACAGGGTGACCCTGACCCCTCCCTCACTCTATGCTCCCTCCCTGACTGTACCCTGTACAGACCTTGATCTAAGCCTCAGTGATACCAAGCATACAGCCCCCTGCTCAGCCTGGGAGTCTGTCAGGGAAAAGGGTAAAAAGTAGGCAGAGAAGGAAGAGAAAAGAAGACATTTATTTTCAGGTGCTTGCTCAATGACTCCTCCCCAAGAAGGCCCCCAGACAGCAGAATCTCCTTGTCTTGGCCGCCTAGGTTCCTTGCTTGCATCTCTGCAGATGCAGTCACAGTTACTTGCCTTGACCCAGTCTTGAGATGTCAGTGGAGCCTGAGGCCCTGGCAAGTCATTTAGACTATACCTCATTTTACAGTGGGGCTTCCCCGGTGGCCCAGCAGTGACAAACCCGCCTGCGATGCAGGAGGCACAGGAGACTCTGGTTCAGTCCCTGGGTCAGGAAGATCCGCTAGAGGAGGAAATGGCAAGCCACTCCAGTATTCTTGCCTGGAGAATCCCATGGACAGGGGAGCCTGGCAGGCTATAATCAATGGAGGTGCAAAGAATCAGACACAACAAATGAGGCCCAGGGCTGCAGAGCCAGGATGTAAACTCTGTCCTACCCCAAACCTAGTGCTCTTTCCCTGCTCTCACTGTCTGACGTTGGCATCTCTGGACCTCAGGAGCGTGTGGTTGTGAAGGGTCCTCACCAGGACTGGGAGTCCCAAGTCACAGGCCTGAGCGGGCCTGAGCACAATGAGAAGGCAGGATTGGAGCCCAGGGAGAGTGAGTAGGGATGGGCTATGAAGAAGAGGTCAGGGTCTGAGCCTGGAGGGGCATCTACTGTTCGCTGACCCCACCCCTGTGTCTTCTCAGCTCCCCGGCTGAGCCAGGAGAAACTACAGCTGGAGCCCCTTACAGCCCTCACCCCCCTGGCCCTGGGGCCAGGCTTCTGTGTCTTGAATCCCAGCTCTGGGATCTTTGGCACATGCTGCCACCTCCCTCGGTCTAGGCTTCCTGCTCTGTGAATAGACATATTCACCATCTTATACTGTAGGGCTGTGTGTGAATTAAAAAGTTCATCCCTGTACATCACACAGAACAGTGCCTGATACATAGTCAGTGGCCAACAACAAGCTCATTATTATTATTATTTGGCCATTTTGCCCACTAGACAAGTCTTCCCAGGTGATGCTAGTGGGAAAGAACCCGCCTGCCAATGCAGGAGACATATGAGACTCAGGTTCGATCCCTGGGAAGATCCCCTGGAGGAGGGCATGGCAACCCACTCCAGTATTTTTGCCTGGAGAATCCCATGGACAGAGGAGCCTGGCAGGCTGCAGTCCATAGGGTCACAAAGAGTCAGACACGACTGAAGTGACTTAGCATGCATCCCCACCAGACACTGAATCTGGAGGGCTGTGTTTTCTGGGTCTCACTTCACAATAGCACCCATTCCCGTGCCTGGCCCAAATGTTTGTGCAAGTTGGAGAGCCCGAGTGGCGTGTGAAGGTACTTCAGCCTGTGTGCCTTTCACCTCCAGTTATCCTCGCCGGGTAGCACCATGCTGTGACATTGGCCAGCATGGCCTTAACAGAGTGGGCTCCTTGTGGCCTCTTCAAATCTGAGTGTGACTGGAAGTTTAAGAACATCCCCGGTGTTGGGAGTAGAGGACCCCTGAAGCTCTGCGTGAGGCTGGGGCTCCCTCTCCTCTTGCTTTCAAGGTTGCAGGGAGGGAATGGGGTGATGGGGAGAGGGGACGTCTCCCTGAGCATCTGTTTTGTGTCTTCCCAAGGCTGGCCCATCTCATCAGGCGTGTTTACATTCCCAAGTATCCCAGACAACCGTGGCTGATAAGGATGTCTCTGGCCTGGGAACCCCTGCCGTGACTTTATCTCTAGATGGGGCCTGGCTGGCTCTGGCTGGAGAGGAAGAGTGCCTCTGGGTTTCTGAGAAGTTTCACAGAGCGATGCTCAAGGGTGGCTGAGCCCATGTGGTTCTGGTGCAGACTACCCAACCCCCCATCCCTCCCTCTCCAGTTGCTGCCTATTGCACTCCACTCCCCGACCTCATTCACCCATGACAGGATCCCACCAGGCCCACCCAGCACCATTCCACTTGCTGCTATAGCTCAGTTAATCTGGGAGCCGCCTGAGGGCAGCATCACCTGGGACCCATCCTGCCCACACAGGGCTGGGCCTCTCACACTAGACATCCGCCAGAACTCAAGGCTTTTCAGGCTCCCTGGACCCACTTCTCCCCTCTCTCTGGACTAAGGCAGAGGCTGGAGTTACATCTTTGACTACTTCCTTTCTCACCAGCCTTACATGCCCATATCCTTCTAAGAAGCACTCACTACGTGCCCGGGCACTTTGTTTAATGAGTCCCCCAGACTCCTTGGGGCTTCCCGGGTGACTCAGTGGTAAAGAATCCACCTGCCGATGCAGGAAATGTAGGACTCACGGATTTGATCCCTGGGTTGGGAAGAATCCCCTGGTGGAGGAAGTAGCAACCCACTCTAGTAATCTTGCCTGGAGAATACCATGAAGAGAGGAGCCTGGCAGGCTACAGTCCATGGGCTCGCAAAGAGTCATACACCACTGAGCAACTGATGATGCACACCAGACTCCCAAGAGGCGCTATCCTGATTACCATCAACACAAAAAATAAAGCATCCTAGATGGTTGATGACTTGCCCAACTTTGCCCAGTTGTCACATCCTAGATGGTTGATGACTTGCCCGAGGGCACACAACTGGAAGCAACAGAGCTGGCCTCTGAGCCAGGGCTGTCCAACTTGACTTGGAGGGCTCAACAGTGGGCAGAAGACAGACTCCAAGCTGTACCTGCTGGAGCGGAAGTGGGGCACGGGAAGGAGCTTACTTGTGTCTGGCTGGGGGAACTCAGAGGGCTGCAGGGGAAAGAGGAAAGAGGTGTACCTGTCACCTAATGCTGTGTACCCCAAGCTGAGTGCTTGAAACAATGACATTTATTTTGTCCTCAAATCTATATTTGGTCAGGGCTCAGGGCTTCCCTGGTGGCTCAGAGGTTAAAGCATCTGCCTGCAATGCGGGAGACCTAGGTTCAATCCCTGGGTCGGGAAGATTCCCTGGAGAAGGAAATGGCAACCCACTCCAGTATTCTTGCCTAGAGAATCTCATGGATGGAGGAGCCTGGAGGGCTACAGCCCATGGGGTCGCAAAGAGTCGGACACAACTGAGCGACTTCACTTTCACTTTCCTTTCACTTTCAGAGGGGATAGTTCATCTCTGCTCCACTCAGCATTACCTGGGATGGTTGGCAGTCTGTGAGCTGGAATCATCTGAAGAGTCATTCATGGGTAAGTCCAGCAGTTGAAGCTGGCCATTGGCCAAGAGATTAACTGGGTAGGGTACTGGTTAGCCAGAACACTTAGAGTGGCCTCTCCATTTGGCTTGGGCTTCCTCACAGTATGGTTACTGGATCTCAGAGAGAGAGAAACAGTGACAGAGAGGCATTCAGACAGATGGGTGGAAGCTGAATTACTTTTGTAGATTTTAGCCTGGCAACTTATGTAACATCATGTCTGCCACATTCTCTTCACTGACACGGTCACAGGATTCTGCTTAATTTCAAGGGGAGGGGCAAGGCACTCCATTTCTTGATGGAGAATGGCATGTTTTCAGTATGAGGATATGAAAACACTCCTGAGTCCATTTTCGGAAAATACGCCCTTCACAGGGACTTCCTCCCCTGACCTCTCAGTAACCAGCAAGACACTTTCAGAAGCTCAGCAGACATTGCTCCTCTCATCCCAACTATGAAAGCTTGGTCCTCAGTGGTGTGATGGGGAGAGACTGTGAATGGCTGTTGACTGAGCACGTATGCCAGGCCCTACCCTGGGCACTTCCATGCTTTACTACATTCCATCCATACCATGATTCCACATGGTGGGCCATGCGGCTCCCTGTTCTGTAGGTGAGGAGACTGAGGCTGAGGGAGGTGAGGACTTACCCAGGCCATGCGGAGTCATCAGTGAGGCTGGGACCTGAAGTTGGGTCTGTGTGACTCCAAAGGTCCTGCTCTTGCCCTGCACCAGCTGTCCCAGGTTCAACATAAGGAACGGGTGATAAGGTGAAGCAGTAAGAATATGGGCCTTAGATCAGAGCTACTTTGGTTCTCATTGAAGCTCCTTGACCTTGGGTGGATCACTTCATCCCTCTTAGGCTCAGTTTTCATATCTGTCTAATGGGATATCACAGACTTTACAAAACAAGTCAGTAAAATGCAATAATCTCTGTTAAAAGTTTGGCAAAGCCTTTGGCATGTCATGCAGGGTACTCAGACCACCCAGCCCTCCCTAGAGTGGACCTGTTCATCTGTGGGCAGAGCTAAGCTGTCTGGAGCATAAGCCTTCTGCCATTCACCAAGGGGGAGCCCCGGGCTCCTGCTGGCTATTTTTAGGCCTGTGTGGGCAACCACAGAACCACATGTGGGGTTTACCACCGCCTGGCCAAGCCCAGAAGAACAAGAAAACACTTCTGATGACAGAGGGTGAATATCTGAGGTCAGCAAGGACCTGAGTGCTTCCCAGCACTTCCGGGCTGACGTGGGATCAAGTCAGTCTCCCCAGGTCTCAGTTTCCTCATTTGTAAAATGAGGACAGCCATAAACACGGGAGCCCACATTTCTGCGCTGCTTACTAAGTGCCAAATACGGATCTCACATGGTTCTTGCTATGAGGGGGTGTGGGTCACAGAAATTGCTCAGATAGAAGAGGGACCAGAGTAGAACTAGGGCTTTTTACCACTCTGCTCCCAGCCTCCTCAAACAGCTGGAAGAAGTTCAGGAGGATTAGCTGAGATCATGGATATCAGTATGTTTTTCAAACTGTAAACTAGACTTTAAACTGTAAACCAACAGGCCCAGAGACAGCCTAGGCTCAGTTCCATGGAGACCCCTTCCCACCCCTCCCCAACTCCAGCCTTCAGCCACAGAATTCCCACTTCCTCATCTATTTTCCACACATGGGGATCCTTGTAAGATTTTATTTCCCCCTATGAAACTCCAGTACTTTGGCCACCTCATGCGAAGAGTTGACTCATTGGAGAAGATTTTGATGCTGGGAGGGATTGGGGCAGGAGAAGGGGACGACCGAGGATGAGATGGCTGGATGGCATCACTGACTCGATGGACGTGAGTCTGAGTGAACTCCGGGAGTTGGTGATGGACAGGGAGGCCTGGCGTGCTGCGATTCATGGGGTCGCAAAGAGTCGGACACGACTGAGCGACTGAACTGAACTGTGGTCAGCAAGGACCTGAGTGCTTCCCAGCACTTCCGGGCTGACGTGGGATCAAGTCAGTCTCCCCAGGTCTCAGTTTCCTCATTTGTAAAATGAGGACAGCCATAAACACGGGAGCCCACATTTCTGCGCTGCTTACTAAGTGCCAAATACGGATCTCACATGGTTCTTGCTATGAGGGGGTGTGGGTCACAGAAATTGCTCAGATAGAAGAGGGACCAGAGTAGAACTAGGGCTTTTTACCACTCTGCTCCCAGCCTCCTCAAACAGCTGGAAGAAGTTCAGGAGGATTAGCTGAGATCATGGATATCAGTATGTTTTTCAAACTGTAAACTAGACTTTAAACTGTAAACCAACAGGCCCAGAGACAGCCTAGGCTCAGTTCCATGGAGACCCCTTCCCACCCCTCCCCAACTCCAGCCTTCAGCCACAGAATTCCCACTTCCTCATCTATTTTCCACACATGGGGATCCTTGTAAGATTTTATTTCCCCCTATGAAACTCCAGTACTTTGGCCACCTCATGCGAAGAGTTGACTCATTGGAGAAGACTTTGATGCTGGGAGGGATTGGGGCAGGAGAAGGGGACGACCGAGGATGAGATGGCTGGATGGCATCACTGACTCGATGGACGTGAGTCTGAGTGAACTCCGGGAGTTGGTGATGGACAGGGAGGCCTGGCGTGCTGCGATTCATGGGGTCGCAAAGAGTCGGACACGACTGAGCGACTGAACTGAACTGAACTGGATGACCCCTAAAATTTTTTGAAAGCCACTGAGGGGTGAACTGCCACAGGAGGTGGCAGTGACGCTCCCCAGGGCTCAGAGTGAGGGCTGAGGTCCCAGGTGCCCCTGCCATTCACCAGCTTGACCCACAGCTGTGGCCCTGGGGGCCACCTCCCAGCTTAGAGGAGCTCAAGCCTTGGGTCCATGCCTCTTCCTCATTCACATAGGACCTCTGGTGGTCTCACTTTTCAGGTTCAGGAAACATTGCTCCTGGAAGAGTCACCCGCCGCGTTTAGAGCTCAGAAGCTCTGTATTTCCCAGGAGGAAACAAAGGGCAGTGAGGCTATGTTCGTGTGTGCACACACCTGCACTCACATACCACACGCACCGCACAAGCCCGCTTCATGCACAAATTCATCGGTGCCCACACATTTTCAGATCTTCTCACACACATGTTCACCCAGGCACACACAAAACACCTGTTCCCACAGGCACCCATATGTGGGAATCACACTTATCCATAGCCCTACATTAAGATAAACACAGATTATATGAGCATCAGTATATACAGAACAAAACCACACACCACAGCCATCCACATGTGCATATGCAAACACAAACACACACCCTTGCACATACACACACATACAAGCTCACCAGTGTCACACACCAGTGTACATACACACTGCCTTGTCTGGCTCCTTTGTTGCTGAGTGAGTCTGCAAAGGTACAGAGACATAAGCACCCAGTTCCACTTCACCTGAAAACCCCCAGCCCCTGGGTGTGTGGGAGGGTGAACCAGACGCCCTCCCTGGAGGGGGCACAGTGGAAAGTATGACCCAAGGTGACTTTTGCAAAGAGCAAGAGTGAGGGTTTTTTCCACCCTGTTACCTCACTGTGCTGGGAGTGACCAGGGACACCATTGCTAACCCCCTCCAAGGAGCCCCTCAACCCTTGAGGACAGCCAGGTCCAACCTCAGAACTCCATCTCCTTAGTTAACTCAACATTAACTCACCAACACCTGCCCCGCTGCGCCCCATGTGCCAGGTGCTGGGCCGACGGTTGGAGCAGAGAGAGGACAGCTGGACTGGGCCCTGCCTGCGGGGCTCACAGTCGGGAGGTGGGGTGATAGGTGGAATCAGTGGGAGGCTCAAGATCAAGTCCCTTGAAGTGTATTCACTTAATGATCCATTTGCCAAGGGATCAACCTTACAGAAGACTGATTTGCTGAACATACCAAGTTATCAATTTGTTAATTCCGGGGCTCTTTTTTTCAGTTCAGATGTACACAGCAATTTTATTGGAAGGATTAGAATTTGTTTTTTATCTTGTCTTTATGACAGACTTTTAAAGAATGTCCAGATGGTCAAAAGCTTAGGGTTGGGAGTGGTGCAGTTTAATAAACACACTTAATATTTGTAACCAGAGAAGGACTTTCTGGGGACATCCATCAGAAGCAGGACATTCTGGGAGTTCTGTAGCATGACATGACAGGCTGTCTGGGACCAACTGACCCTGTTGGTGTCATGTAACCTATACCTGTGTTCTCTAACTTGCCCTGTGATCTTGGCCATGTCCCTTCTCCTCTTTAGGCCTCTGCCTCTTCACATACAAAGAACTTATCATTAGGGCCCTGCTGATATTTAATGAGACCCTGGAGCCTCCTGTGACCCCCCCATTGCCCAACGTGGCCAGGGTTAGGGCTGTGGGCACCAGACAAGATGCTGACTCTCTTGGGGGTAGCCCAGCCCTGCTTGGAAATCAAAGTTGTAATAGTCAATACTCACCCGTGTTGTATCAGTGTCTCTGTCTGAAGCTTGACTGACATTTCTGTGTCCGGTCCCCAGGTCCAGGCAGAGGGGCCTAGCCTGCCAGGGTGGGGGTGAGTTGGGGCACATGGGGCTGCCGAAGGTGGAGCCCAACTCACCTTCCTTTCCTGGTAACACGCTCGCTAACCTCATTTCCTTTTTCTGAAGGGAAATGCCATTGACATCACACAACTGGATTTTCAGCGAGGCAAGATGAGAACTCCTGAACTCTTTGCAGGCAAGAAGGAGGCACACACAGGCTGAGGGGAATTGGAGAACCTCTGCGCTGAGGCTTCAGAGATGGGGACCCCTGGGCCAGAAAGGGGTAGAGATATGCCCTGAGGCCCACAGCCACACAGCAGAGCTGGGGCCAGAACCCAGGCCCCTGCCTCTCAGCCAGGGCTCTAGATGGGGGCACCTAAACTGCTCCCCACATTGCCCTATTTTAATAATAGCACCAACATCCACTAAGTTGCCCGAGCCAGAAACTGCTCAAGTACCTCCTCCCTGTAGCCACGCAGCTGCTCCAACCTGTCCCCAGGCCACCCCAGCTCAGGAGTCTCTCTAGGACCCCAGCCTCTGCTCGGATCTCCCCACACCCATTCAGGCTCCTTCCCCCAGTCTGTCCGATTGCTTGGGTGACATGGCTGAAACACAGCCCACGATGTTACCCACCAGTGTAAACCCTTACTGGGCCTCCTGGCTGGGCCTTCAAGGCCCTCTGTGGCTTTGCAGGGGGACTTCAAGGCCCTCCCCCCATCTCTGTCTTAGCCACTCTCCTTATGTCCCAGATTAGGGAACCCTCTTGCCCAGGCTCGTGCTGTTCCCTCCATGGGAGCCCCTCCCTCTGCATGCCCATTCCTGCTTATTCACTGCGGAGGGAGGTGCAGTGCTCCGGTATCTGCCCCCGCCATTGCCTCAGAGGAAACTGACCTCCTTGGTTGATGTCTCTGAGTCTTCCTCCCCACCTCCTTGAGAGCTGCAAAGACATTTTATTGTGGAAAATTTTAAGCATACCCAAAAATAGAACAGTACAAAGAACCCTGTGTACAAGGCCACTCTTGGCTTCATTTCTACCCCCCAACTCCTCCACCACTGGATTTATTATTTGGAACAAATCCAAAATATCAAATTATTTTATCCCTAAATATTGCAGTATGTATTTCTAAATTATAATGGCATGACCAGAATACCATTATCATACATACATTTTCATAATATTTAAAAATGATTATCAATCAAATATCCAGTCAGGTTAAAATTTTCCCAATTGTCTCATAAATGGTCTTTTAAAATTGATTTGCTCTAAACTAGGATCCAACAAAGTCCATACACGCCTCTTGTTTGTTGGGTCTTTTGTGTTCCTTCAGTCTGTAGGTTTCTCCCTCTTCTGTTATTTTTTCCCTTGTTTGTGGAATAAACCATGTTTTTGTCCCTGTAGTCTTTCACATTCTGGACTTTTCCCGCTGCATCCCCCATGGTGTTGTTTAACATATTCTTCAGTCCCCTGCCTGTTCTATAAATGAACAGATCTAAAGACTTAATTACATTCATATTTAAAGTTTTAGAAAGAATTCTTCATAGGAGGTGTGTGTACAGTAGCCTCCCTTTATCCATGGGGAGTATGGTCCAAGACCCCTGGTGGATGCCTGAAACTTCAGTTCAGTTCAGTTCAGTCGCTCAGTCGTGTCCGACTCTTTGCGACCCCATGAATCGCAGCACGCCAGGCCTCCCTGTTCATCACCATCTCCCAGAGTTCACTCAGACTCACGTCCATTGAGTCCGTGATGCCATCCAGCCATCTCATCCTTGGTCATCCCCTTCTCCTCCCGCCCCCAATCCCTCCCAGCATCAGAGTCTTTTCCAATGAGTCAACTCTTCTCATGAGGTGGCCAAAGTACTGGAGTTCAGATAGTACCAAACCCTATATATACTATATGTTTTCCTATGTATACATACCTATGGTAAATTTTAATGCATAATATAAATTAGGCACAGAAAGAGAATATCTGAAGTGCCAGCATCACTACTCTTGCACTTTGGGGCCATTATTAGGTAAAATCAGAATGACTTGGCCATAAACACCGCGATACTTGTGACAGTCGAGCTGATAACACAGGTGGCTGCTCAGTGACAAGTGGACTGTATGATTCACATCTGGGCAAAACAGAGAGGGATGATGTGAGCTTTCATCATGCTACTTCGAACAGTGCACAATTTAAAACTTATGAATTATTTCTGGAATTTTCCTTTTAATATTTTTGGACCACAATTGACAGCAGGTATCGGAAACCGTGGAAAATGAAATCGTGCATAAGAGGGGAGACTACCGGGCTTTCCTCAAAAGGCACGTAATATTTCATTATCTATCTTTTCTTTGGGGGGCTTCTAAAAGACTTTGAGGGGCTTCCCTTGTAGCTCAGTTGGTAAAGAATCCGCCTACAATGCAGGAAATCCGGGTTTGATTCCTGGGTTGGGAAGATCTTGTGGAGAAGGAAATGGTAATCCACTCCAGTGTTCTTGCCTGGAGAATCCCATGGACTGTAGCCTGCCAGGCTCCCCTGTCCATGGAATTGCAAGAGTCAGACACGACTTAGTGACTAAACCAGCACCAAAAGACTTTGAAGATCATTGCCTAGATCCACTACTTTATCAGAGATTTTCAAAACATTATTTTACTTTCCTCTTCATTTATTAACTGGAATATTTCTATAGAGAGAAACTTCTGCCATCAACTCTGGTTTCTCTGAGGTACAATATATTCATGAATTGTAAGAAAAATGCTTGATGTTTTCCTCTTATTTATCAGCTTTCAGAATAAGGAGTTGAGTCTCTAATATTCTCTACAGGTGACCAACAGGGTTTTGTTTGTTTGGGGTTTTTGTATCATTCCTATCTTATAGTTTTAGTGCATTTGATATGTTTTACTCTATTACAGTTATTATCAAATCATCCCATTTTTGGCCAGTAGGGACCTCTTTAATTGACTTCTGAGTCCTTTTGATCTAAGGACTTTGAATCCTAAGCAGTGTTTAGTAGCTTCCTGACTTTCTGGTATGACAAGATGTCCAGATTTGTCTTGTGCATTTTTGGCCCAGATCTGGAATCAGCTATCTATCCAAGAAGTTCTGGTTTCTTAAATGAGAAGTAACATGAGAGACCACAAACCTGGATGCGAGGAGTGCTCAGTGCTATTTGGCTGTCATTATGCCTAGGTTATTTCAGGGTGCAGAGCTGGGAAATACTTTCGACTTAACAAAATTCACACCACGAGTTCATATTGATATTTTAAATAAAACCTAAGACTTCAAAATCCTAAAAGATGATGCTGTGAAAGTACTGCACTCAATATGCCAGCAAATTTGGAAACCACGGCAGTGCCCACAGGACAGGAGACGGTCTTTTTTCATTCCAATCTCAAAGAAAGGCAGTGACAAATAATGTTCAAGAAGAAGCACATATGTAATTTTTCTGGAAATTACCAAATTCCCTCCATAGAGAACTTGCCCCCTTTTGTATACCCACTACATACAGTATGAGAGAATGTCATTACCCACAGTCTTGCCAAAAGTGTATGTTATCAAACTGCTGAGGCTTTGCCAATCTGATAAACTTAAACATAACCCTTGGCTTAATTTATATTTCTCTGATTATGAACAAGGTTAAATATCTTTTCACATATCTATGTTCTGATTCAATTTTGGGTCCTTAGTACCCAGCTGGCACAGGTGAGGCATTTTGGAGAGATTCCTAGAATGAAAAAAGGAAGGAACAGGTGAATAAAGAGATGAAGTCAAATCATAGAGGGTGGTTGACTTGCCCGAAGTCATGTGTCTGATTATCACCAAAGTTAGAACTAGAACTGATCTTTTTTCCTTGTCTAATTTGTTTTTCTGACTATAAAATGAATAGAAGTTTATAGTAGAAGTTTTCTGACTATAAAATGAGTATGAGTTTACAGTAGAAAGTTTGGAAAGCACAGGAAAGTATCAGTTCAGTTCAGTTCAGTTCAGTTGCTCAGTTGTGTCCAACTCTTTGCGACCCCATGGAATGCAGCATGCCAGGCTTCCCTGTCCATCACCAACTCCCAGATCTTACTCGAACTCATGTCCGTTGAGTCGGTGATGCCATCCAACCATCTCATCCTCTGTTGTCCCCTTCTCCTCCAGCCTTCAATCTTTCCCAGAATCAGGGTCTTTTCCAATGAGTCAGTTCTTCGCATCAGATGGCCAGAGTATTTCTAGGTTATTTCAGGGTGCAGAGCTGGGAAATACTTTCGACTTAACAAAATTCACACCACGAGTTCATATTGATATTTTAAATAAAACCTAAGACTTCAAAATCCTAAAAGATGATGCTGTGAAAGTACTGCACTCAATATGCCAGCAAATTTGGAAACCACGGCAGTGCCCACAGGACAGGAGACGGTCTTTTTTCATTCCAATCTCAAAGAAAGGCAGTGACAAATAATGTTCAAGAAGAAGCACATATGTAATTTTTCTGGAAATTACCAAATTCCCTCCATAGAGAACTTGCCCCCTTTTGTATACCCACTACATACAGTATGAGAGAATGTCATTACCCACAGTCTTGCCAAAAGTGTATGTTATCAAACTGCTGAGGCTTTGCCAATCTGATAAACTTAAACATAACCCTTGGCTTAATTTATATTTCTCTGATTATGAACAAGGTTAAATATCTTTTCACATATCTATGTTCTGATTCAATTTTGGGTCCTTAGTACCCAGCTGGCACAGGTGAGGCATTTTGGAGAGATTCCTAGAATGAAAAAAGGAAGGAACAGGTGAATAAAGAGATGAAGTCAAATCATAGAGGGTGGTTGACTTGCCCGAAGTCATGTGTCTGATTATCACCAAAGTTAGAACTAGAACTGATCTTTTTTCCTTGTCTAATTTGTTTTTCTGACTATAAAATGAATAGAAGTTTATAGTAGAAGTTTTCTGACTATAAAATGAGTATGAGTTTACAGTAGAAAGTTTGGAAAGCACAGGAAAGTATCAGTTCAGTTCAGTTCAGTTCAGTTGCTCAGTTGTGTCCAACTCTTTGCGACCCCATGGAATGCAGCATGCCAGGCTTCCCTGTCCATCACCAACTCCCAGATCTTACTCGAACTCATGTCCGTTGAGTCGGTGATGCCATCCAACCATCTCATCCTCTGTTGTCCCCTTCTCCTCCCGCCTTCAATCTTTCCCAGAATCAGGGTCTTTTCCAATGAGTCAGTTCTTCGCATCAGATGGCCAGAGTATTGGAGTTTCAGCTTCAGCATCAGTTCTTCCAGTGAATATTCAGGACTGATTTCCTTTAGGACGGACTAGTTGGATCTCCTTGCAGTCCAAAGGACTCTCGAGAGTCTTCTCCAACACCACAGTTAAAAAGCATCAATTCTTTGACACTCAGCTTTCTTTATAGTCCAACTCGCACATCCATACATGACTACTGGAAAAACCATAGCTTTGATTAGGCAGACCTTTGTTGTCAGGAAAGTATAAGCCAAGGAAAATTTTAATCTTTCTACCCCAAGTCAACCACTTTTAGTGTTCAGTCTGTTTCCTCCCAGTCTTTATGTACTTTTTTCCAGTTATGGTCACACTACATATATGGTTTTATATTCTGTTCTTTTTCACTTAACACTTTTCCATGTTAATAACAACTCTTTGCAAACATAATAATGACGGTACAATATTTCACCATCAGAGCATATGTTTAACCTTTCAATTATTGCTAGACTTCTAGATTGTTTCCAGATTTTCACTATTATAAATTCTCCCATGTCCATCTTTTTTCACATTCTGAAATTTTCTCCCTTAGGATCTGATTCCTGGAAATGGAGCTCCTAGAATCCCAGCACTGAGTTCCAAGTTCAGGGTTTTTTTGGCTATGCTCAGAGGACACTGTCTGCTAAGCTTTGCCCCTGTGACTTCCTATAGCCCCAGGCTAGTGTCTAATGTCTGTGCTCTGGAGCAGAGACATACTCACACCCAAGTCATTTCTGAGGAAGGGCCAAGATGGGAAGGACGGAGCCCACTCAGGAGGAATCAGAATCTCCTGCCATTCGCCCTTGAGCTCCTTGCCTTCCCAGGACTATTGACAGATTACTGGAACCAACAGGATGAAACTGCACATGGGCAAGTTCAAGCCTGATGGAGAGTATAGGGCAGGGTCAAATCTGGTGGAGAGGGCAGGCAGGCAGGGACATTGAGCAGATGCAGCCGCTGCTTTGGAAGCACTCACTATCCAGGTAGCAGACATCTGGGGTCAGAGCCTCCCACCCTGAGAAGAGCTCTATGATAGACTCTAAAACAGTACTGTTCACTACAGAGGGATGTGGGAGAGCTGCCTGGAGGAGGCATCAATCAAGTTTCATAGTGGGGAATATAGATCTTACCTGGAAGATGAGGTTGGGCAGTGACCAGTCCTGAGGGGATCTGTAAACCAGATTACAGATTCTGGGTCACACGGCCTATGCAGTGAAGCGGGGAGATGAGAATCAGGTCTGTGTTAAGGACAATCCCTCTGGCTGCTCTGTGGATGGTAGAATTGTAGATGGGAACTGGACAGACTTAAAGTGAGACCAGCACCCAGGCAAGAGACTGGGAAGCCCAAATCAGAGCAGCAGTCACAGGGACAGAAAAGGAGCGCTGGGGTAAGTAATGCCAGCTCTACCGTCAATATTCAAAAAAGAAAAAGTTATGTCAAATCATGACGTTCCTATAGCCTATGGGAAAGAGTCTTGGACTAGGAGTCAAGGGACCTGGGTTCTAGTCCCAGATCCATATGATCTGGAGCAAGTTTCTCACCTCCATCTGGGCCCCAATTTCTACTTTTGTACATCAAAGAACTTGTACCAGGTCGTTTCCAGGGGCTCTTATATTCTGAAAATTCTTTGATCCTAAGTTGGGAAGAGGCCGAGGTCCCTGGAGGGAAGAGGAGAGAGAAAAACAGAGGCTGAGCAGAAAGAGCAGCCAGGGCTGGGGTCTCGGGGCCTAGGCTCACAGCCTCCACTCCCATCAATCTTGCAGCATTCATGTCGGTGGGGTGGCTGGGCCGAGGCCAGAGGCCAGCTGCAGGGAGGGAGGAATTGTCTCTGGCTCGAGGAACACAGAGGAAAGAATGCAGAGCTTCCAAAAAGCTGTGAACAAGTCATCAGCTCTGGCTGGGTGCCCAGAGGTTTTGCAACCATCCTCACAACCGTCCAAAGGCTTAAATAACATGAGGGACCCAACACAGGAAGGCAGCTCATTCTCCTGCTGTGCACCAGAACCTGCTCGATAACGAGGGGCACTGAAGATGCCTTTGGCTGCAAGTAAGAGAAAACCCTGTCTCTAGCGTCTAAATATAACAAGGAAATGTATCACCTCTCACCACTACAAGCCCTCAGTGGATGGTTCCGGCTCCAGCAGCAATTCCTTGTATAATCAAGAACATAAGCTTTTCTATTTCTTTCTTGTCCTTGGCTGGTTCCCTTTGTGGCCCCATGACAGCTATCAGTGACAACAGAGGCTGCACATTTCCGTGTGAAATGTCCAGCAGGAAAGTGCAAGAGAGGACTTCTCTCCCAACTCTGGACTAAAGTCCTTTTCTTTGGTTTGAATAGGACAACTTGGGTCATGTTTCCAGTTGATGATAGTCTCTCAGGGAATGCCTGTGCTGGTTGGTTTAGATCAATTGGCTTAGATTAATTGGGCTTCCTATGCTTTTGAACTGTGGTGTTGGAGAAGACTCTTGAGAGTCCCTTGGACTGCAAGGAGATCCAACCGGTCCATTCTGAAGCAGATCAGCCC
This sequence comes from Cephalophus harveyi, assembly GCA_006410635.1. NCBI lineage: Eukaryota > Metazoa > Chordata > Mammalia > Artiodactyla > Bovidae > Cephalophus > Cephalophus harveyi. The sequence continues at coordinate 148,077 of SJYT01059536.1, read as the reverse complement.
TGGGATTTCTTTGGAAGGAATGATGCTAAAGCTGAAACTCCAGTACTTTGGCCACCTCATGCGAAGAGTTGACTCATTGGAAAAGACTCTGACGCTGGGAGGGATTGGGGGCAGGAGGAAAAGGGGACAACAGAGGATGAGATGGCTGGATGGCATCACTGACTCGATGGACGTGAGTCAGAGTGAGTTGGTGATGGACAGGGAGGCCTGGCATGCTGCGATTCATGGGGTCGCAAAGAGTCAGACACGACTGAGCGACTGAACTGAACTGATGTGGCACTAGTGGTAAAGAACCTGCCTGCCAGTGCAGGAGACGTAAGAGATACAGATTTGATCCCTGGGTTAGAAAGATCCCCTGGAGGAGGATGCAGTAACCCATTCCAGTGTTCTTGCCTGGAGAATTTCATGGACAGAGGTGCCTGGCGGGCTATGGTCCATAGAGTGACAAAGAGTTGGACACGACTGAAGTGACTAAGCATGCGCAGTGTTAAACTTGTGGGTTGAGAGGTTGAGCAGAATTGAGGTCCTGTAATGTAAATGAGGCAAGCAGACTGCAGTAGAGGCTGGATGGGCAACAGACACGTCTACAGGATGATAAGCCTCTGTCCTCCCTCGGCTCATCCAACCCCCATTCAGCCTGGGGGTCAGCAGGATGGGCATCCTCTCCAGGTGACCGCTGAGGTCACTGAGGCAGAGGGTAGGTGGGGTGCTTTGTTTGTGTCACACAAGTGGGTAAGTGGCAGAGCCTGAACTGAGAAAAATACACAGCAAACAAACAGAGCAGACCTCCAGCTGCGAGCCTGAGTCAAGCTCCTCTGGGTATCCACAGCGCCTGTCCCCAGTGGTTCAGGGTCAGAGCCCATCATGCGGTGTGGAAGGCCGCCTTCCTCTCCAGCCTGAGTATGCACTCACTCATGACCCAAGGCTTCCCAAGAGCTCTGGGACCCAAGGCCAGGGCTGGAGTTTCAAATCCTGACTTGGAGCTTCTGTGTCTTCCCCTGTGAGATGGGAGGGCTAACCCCACCTTCTCTTCTTGGCATAATTGTCGGGAGAATGTAATGAAATGAGGAGATGGTGTTTTCCTAATCGTGAAGTGCATCTGAACCATCATGCCTCCCCTCTCCTGGTGGGAAGTGGTCATTCCATGGGCCTGGTCTGTTCTAAAAGGCAACAGGAAACAGGCGGCAAGAGGGATTGCCAATGAGATCGCCAGACATGGATCCATTTGGTGAAATGTGTAGTTCGATTCATCACTCGATAGATGAGGAAACCTGTTCAGAGAGGGGCAGTAACTGCCCAAGGCCACAGAGGACGAGAACCCAGAGCCTGGCTCTCAGCCCTGTTCTCCTGCACCAAGTCGCACAGGTCAGGCCAGGTCTGCTGCCCAGCCTGAAGGGGTGGTGACACAGCTGCAGTGTGGTCCGTGCCTGCCAGCACGTCCCCAGGCTTCTCAGGGGCCATTCTTCAGGGGCTCACTGAGGCGAGGCCACACTTCCCCTCTGGTGGCTTCCTGTTTTGGCCAAACAATGACTCTTGCCGGGACCTAGTGCCAGCTGGCTGCAGCTGTTGCCAAGGCGTTGACTTCTTGCATGCAGAGAAGTGTGATCCTGTCCGCCCCCAACTGCGGCAGCCAGGAACCCCACACTCACACATGGTCTTTGGGGCCCCACTGAGCTCAGCAATCCCTTCACATACCGATCACATGGACTTCCCTGGTGGCTCAGGTGGTAAAGAATCTGCCTGCAATGCAGGAGACCCGGGTTCAATCCCTGGTTTCAGAAGATCCCCTGGAGGAGGGCATGGCAACCCACTCCAGTATTCTTGCCTGGAGAATCCCCATGAGCCCCTTGTGTGCCAGGTTCCAGCTGGGTATCCAGAACACAGAGGTACATCAGAGGAGAATGTAGCCTTTCTACAAACCTTTACCCTCTGCCCATGAGGAAGACATTGTGTGAGGTACCAGTGATGCAGATATGAACAAGAGACACCCTATAATCTCGATGACTGAGGCATCTATTTGTCCTCCCAGGCCCTTGCAAGAGCTCTGAGTCAGTTGTCAGTCATTTACACACTCATGTGAATTAGTGCGCATAGCTTCCTCCTGAAGGAAAATCTCAGAGGACATGGGAAAGTGTACCAAGGGTATGAGCTAAAATAATAAAAATGCACTGTTTATGGTGACTATCTTAGTAGATGAGAAAAGTCAAGATTCAGACAAGGGACTTTCTTAAGGTAGGGGATGGAGCCATGGCCTTGACTCAAGTCTTCAGACCCCAAGCCTTGCACAGCAAGATGCTTCAAAGAATATCTAGTCTAACGTGGAGCAAAACAGGATTGGAGGTGCAGTGAGAGCACCCATGTGTACATGGAGTAGGGAACTTTTTGCTGAGTAGAACTGTGGGAGAGATTGGACCATGGAAAGGAAACATTGAGTGCTCTCTATGTGGCAGGCATCTCGCCAGTTGTCTCTCTACGGATGAGGAAAATGAAGAGGTGAAAAGCCTCCTTGAACATCTGGAAAGCAGAGCAGCTGGCACTTTCACCAGAATCCATGCCACACTGGTCACTCTCCAAACGCCCCGGCTTTGTCCTCCGTCCTGCTCTGTGTCCCGGGGGGCTGACTTCTGTGGAGGCTTCACCCTTCTGTTAGGTTCAGCCAAGAAGAAGCCATGGCGGGAGGCCAGGGAGGGAAGAGAGAGAGGGCAAAGCATTCAGTCTCTCGGCTCCTCCCACATGGCCACAGTGCAGCTCTGCTGGCCCTGGGAGCATCATTGCTGCAAGCGGGGAACTGCTTCCCGCCCCTCCGTTGCTGGTCTGGACGTCGCTCCTCACCCTCTGTTGGTTCCCTTCATCTGCCCATCATGTCATTCATCTCTCTTCAGCCCCTCACCTTGAACGGCCCAATCCCCTGCTGGGATCCCAGCTGAGACCAGGCTGGACCTTCTCCCGCCTTACTACCATGTTCCCCATCTCCACTGGGACGCTCCCCACAGCCCCATCCCCACCCACCTGAGACAGGAAGGCGACTTGGCAAAGTCTGCCTCCCCGTTGAGTCTCCTGCCTCCCCGTCGTGTCTCCAGCACCTCCTGCCTTTCTGGGCTGGTGCTGCTGTGGAAACAATGAAACGGGTTTCCAGGGGCTGGGACTGAGTTCCTCCAGAGCCCTCATCTCCTGGGACATGCCGGGTCTCCTGGGCTTCCACCTAGAAGAAGCGAGTGTCCCTAGAGTGTACCGAGGTTGGGGGTGGGGTCTGAAACTAGGTTTTGTCTCCTCCTCCCCCCGGCTGGGGGACACAAGGAAGAAGAAGCGGCAGAGGCTCTCCCCACGAGCTGCAGAATGCTTAGGAGTTGGTCTCCTGGGCTTCCACCTAGAAGAAGCGAGTGTCCCTAGAGTGTACCGAGGTTGGGGGTGGGGTCTGAAACTAGGTTTTGTCTCCTCCTCCCCCCGGCTGGGGGACACAAGGAAGAAGAAGCGGCAGAGGCTCTCCCCACGAGCTGCAGGATGCTTAGGAGTGACCTAGGGTGACCCCTCTTGGTTTCAGCAGCAGGAACAGGCCCGTGAGTGATGCACACACTAGGTGGATGCCCCCTGTGTCTGCTTCACGCCCAGGCTGTCCCCTGAGTGCCACACACAGGTTTCCAAGTGCCCCAGGGACCTACCTAACCCAGGATCACTGACACCCAACACACTCTCCTCCCCCACATCCCCTCCATCAGGGAAGACACTAGAAGCTTGGAGTCATCTCTGACAGTCTTTCTCCATCCTCAGCCTCTGACCTTATACAAGTTCTCATGAGTCCAGCAGTCTGACTTGCTAAACTGCTCTGGACCCTGCCCTCTCCTCCCCTGGCCATCTCCACTCCCCTAGTCCAGGCTTCATTATCTACACTCAGTTGCAACAACGGCCTCCTCATTTCTCTCACCGGTCCCAGTCTTGCTACCTCCCATCCATCCTCTGTTGAGCAGCTAGCCTGATCTTTCAGAAGTACGAATCTAACTAAGCATGTCTCTTCCATGCTTAGAAGGAGCCCCGGATCTCTAACCTGTGTGATACAGTCAGGCCTCCCTCTCCAGCTTTGCCTTGGAAGCAAAACCCTATTCGATGGTCTGTGATCCATGAGCCTCTGCTGGCTTCTTCATGCGTGCCTCTGAGTCTGTTTCAGAAGGGCCCTTTGGAAAGGGTTCCCCCTCATTCCCACCAGCATCATCACTGTTGTCATAGTCTGAGTTCCTCCAAATGCATGACTCAAGGTCTCAGTGTAAGTAGTTTATAGGGAAGTGATTCTGAGAAGCGGGAGTAAAGGGCTGTGAAGAATGCAACAGGGAAGGGAGAAAAGTCCACCCTCGTGTGTTCTATCATCTGTGCACTGTGCGGCGGGGCTGCGCTGCACCAGGACCCTGCGGAGCCTACGCATCACCTCCCAGAAATCGTCTACCTGCAGAAAGTTGCTCCGGACACTCACTCCATTGGGTAAGGGCCTTTACACCCCTTGTCTGCATAGCCTGCCCCAGCTAGTCAGGTGCTGAAGAGCCTGCAGCCAATGCGGAGATGCGCAGCACAAGCTTGGGGTAAGATGCTGGCTGTGGGAGGTGACCTTTGTCTGAAATCAGAAGTGAGCCGAGGGAGGTGACTACATCCTCCCGGCCTGGCTTGTTGGGGCTCAGTGGACATGAGGTGCCCCGAGTTGCTGAAGAGGAGGCTGTGGTCAGAGTGTACCTCTGGAAGGAGTCTGGGCTTTGCTGTTTTATTTCCTGGGTTCAAACTTTGGCGCCTGCAGTAGATCTTCTAGTGGGCCACACCACGCTTGAGCCACCATGTCAATAAAATAGGGACAATAAATTCTACCATTATAAGGTGTTTATGAGAATCAACCATGCCATCAGAAATGAGTGCATATGGCAAAGTCTGATGTCACACACAGCTGGTTGTGTTTGTTTCTTTCTTCCCTCACAGAGCTGGTGCTGTAGGCTCTTCATTACTCTGCTCCCTCAGCCAGGAGCACCCCAGCTCCTCCATGCTGTAGATTTAGCCTGCGTTACCAGGAGCCCTGGCCTCCTGGCCTGGCTTTGGGGTCAGCACAGCTGCAATCCCCTCCCCAACTCCAGGGTACAGAGCTGAAGTCGCTTTTGTGCAACATGGAAGAGACGTCAATGCGTGCTACACAGCAATAACACTCTTCTAAATTTCCATGAACCGTTTCTGTCTTTCCCCCCAACCCCTCTTCTGACCCAGCTGCCTTTCTCACATGGGTGAATTTAGCTTGAACCGAAACTTCCAGTTCTACTCCTCCATGCTCAGCCCTCCACTTTGGCCTCTGGTCTCTATTCACCTGTTATGGGTTGAATTGTTCCTCCCCCCGACAATTTCATATGTTAAAGTCCTAACTCTCAGCATCTCAGAATGTGACCATATTTGGAAATAGAGTTGATGTAGACATTCATTATTAAGATGAGATCAAAATAGAGTAGAGTGGGCCCCTAACCCAATGTGACAGGTACCCTAAAGAAGAGGCAAAATTTGGACAGAGACGCATACACGAGAAGACCTTCCTGTGAAGACCAGAATTGTGCTGTACATGCCAGGGACCCACCAGGATGCCAGGAGAGTGGCCTGGAACAGTTCCTTTCCTAGTGCCTTCAGAGGAACACAGCCTTGCCAACACCTTGATCTTGAACTTTCAGCCTCCGGAACTGGGAGACAATGTATTCCTTTTGTTTTAAGCTTCCCAGTTTTTGGTGCCTTGTTCCAGCAGCCTGAGCAAACTGACATACCACCTAAAAAGGCAACTTATTTTCTGTGTCATATATCATGTTTCTAGCCCTCTTTTCTTTTTAATTATTTAATATTTATTTATAAATGAACAATATCCCTGTCCCCATATTTTCCCTTGGTTTCTCTGTTCGTGTTTATCTTTCTGGACTTTCAGTTGGACTGTGAACCCCTTGGAGGCAGGCTATATGTCATTCTCATTGTTGTATCTTCGAGGTCTGGCACAGAGCCTGGCCCACAGGAGTCACTAATTAAGGTTTGCTGGAGATTTTTTGAAAGAGGTAACTCTGATGCTTGCCCTTGAAGTGTGGCCCTTTGGACAGGCAGAGCCATCCGGGGAAGGCATTAGAGGGATGAGAAAGGTGCTGGAAAATTCAGAGGCAGGATACACACGAAAGGAATGAGTGAGTAGCTCACTGTTGCCTGGGAGATGGGGTTCGGGATTCTGGGAGAGATGGAGGCAGGGTGGGATAGAGGGTTAGGAGAAGTGGGCATCAGGGTTTCAGGGTTTGGGAATGCATTTAACTGAGAAGGCAATGGAGCGGTGGAGAATCATGGATAAGAAAGGGAACAACAGAGGCGCTCTGGGAAGATTGTTTAGCTATGGAAGAGTCCAAAGACAGGGAGGCCAGGGGGGTCAGTGGCTGGGGCCCCCATCCAGGTGAAAGATCACAGAGGCCTGAACCCTCAGGGACACGAGGATGAACACGAGGATGAAAGACATTTCGGAGAAAGAAATGTGTGCCCGATGACTAATTTAGAGATATCTCCCCTGTGAGGGGCCTGTCTCCAAGCCCTTCCTCCTTCTGAAGATGCCACGCTGAGAATTTCCATGATGTAGGCAGTGACGTATAAATCACCCCACCCCCGTGACCTCTGTGGCAGCTGTCAGTCTTGGGGATGGAGCAGAGGAAGGAGTAACCCCCACCTCAGGCTGCTGAGGTTTCTAGGCCACTATTCAAAATGTCATGGAAGCAAGTGATTTTTCACCTTTTTACAAAACATATATAAACTTTTTTTCTTTTCATTCATGACTAATGTAAGTTAACTGTATAAAAAAAAATCTGAAAGGATAGTAGCATTAGTTCTTATGAGTGTAAGGTGAAAATTGTTTTCAATAAAAACAACCTTGAGTAATCCCTTAAGTGGAAGGACCTGGGATATTAGAAATTCAGAAGACAAAGGTTATGTTGTATAACAACCTTTTGACTGTGACCTCTTTTTCCATGGAGCATCAAGGACCAAGATCTAGTTTGAAGTGGGTGAAAGGACTGTTTGGAGGTGGTGGGTAGATAGATTAAATGTTTGCTGGGTATGAGTCCATTATACAGATAAGTCAAATAAGAAAATAAAAATCACCTGAAATGTTACTCATTTTTTGGTGAATATCCTCTTTCCATTCTTTTTTCTTTTTCCCCTAATGCATTTTAAAAGCTATATTCAGTGGAGTCTAAAGTGCCTCCTGATGTGGTGACTGAGAAAGACACCTCACGTCTGTGGTATTCCTGCCAAAAAGGCAGAACCTGACAGAGGAAACATCAGACTAACCCAAACTGAGAACCAGTCTATAAGATTATTGGTCCAGACTCATCCAAAGTGTCAGCGTCATAAAATGAAGAAGACAGTGAAAGACTAACTGCTTCAGATTAGTGGAGATGAGACATGGCGACCCAACAGAATGCATGATTCTGGATTTCATCCTAGGCTAGAGAGGAAATTGCTGTAAAGGAATCAATGTTGGAGAGGATGTGGAGAAAAGAGAACCCTCTTGCACTGTTGGTAGGAATGCAAATTGATCCAGCCATTATGGAAAACAGTATGGAGATTCCTTAAAAAAAAAAGCAACTAGGAATCAAACTACCATATGACCCAACAATCCCACTACTGGGCATATACCCTGAGGAAACCATAATTGAAAAAGACGCATGTACCTCAATGTTCATTGCAGCAATATTTACAATATTTACAATAACTAGGACATGAAAGCAACCTAATGTCTATTGACAGATGAATGGATAAAGAAGTTGAGGTACATATACACAGTGGAATATTACTCAGCCATAAAGATGAACACATATGACTCAGTTCTAACAGGATGGATGAATCTCGAACCTATTATACAGAGTGAAGTAAGTCAGAAAGAGAAAAACAAATATCATATATCAATATATATATATATGGAATCTAGAAAGACGGTGCTGATGAACCTATCTGCAGGGCAGCAATGAAGATGCAGACAGAGAAGAGACTGGTGGATATGGTGGGAAGGAGAGGGTGGGATGAACTGAGAGAGTAGCCCTGAAATATATATGTTACCACATGTAAAATTAGATAGCCAGTGGGAATTTGCTGTATGATGTAGAGAGCTCAAATCCAGTGCTCCGTGACAACCTAGAGGGGAAGAATGGGGTGGAAGGTGGGAGGGAGTCTCAAGAGAGAGAGGATATATGTATGTCTATGGCTGATTCATGTTGACCTTTGGCAAAAAGCAACACATTAATATAAAGTGATTATCCTCCAATTAAAAAGAAGTAAATTTTAATTTTAAAAAGGACATTATTGAAGCACTTAGTGAATTGGATTAGATAGTGGTATTATGGCGAGGTTAAATTTTCTGAATTTTATAACTGCAACCTAGAAAGCATATTCAAAAGCAGAGACGTTACTTTGCCAACAAAGGTCCGTCTAGTCAAGGCTATGATTTTACCAGTGATCATGTATGGATGTGAGAGTTGGACTGTGAAGAAAGCTGAGTGCTTTCTTCTGTGAAGAATTGATGCTTTTGAACTGTGGTGTTGGAGAAGACTCTTGAGAGTCCCTTGGACTGCAAGGAGATCCAACCAGTTCATTCTGAAGGAGATCAACCCTGGGTGTTCTTTGAAAGGAATGATGCTAAAGCTGAAACTCAGTACTTTGGCCACCTCATGCGAAGAGTTGACTCATTGGAAAAGACTCTGATGCTGGGAGGGATTGGAGGCAGGAGGAAAAGGGGATGACAGAGGATGAGATGGCTGGATGGCATCACTGACTCGATGGACGTGAATCTGAGTGAACTCCGGGAGTTGGTGATGGACAGGGAGGCCTGGTGTGCTGCGATTCATGGGGTCACAAAGAGTCGGACACGACTGAGCAACTGAGCAGGCACACACAGCCCCTTTGGAAGAGGGTTTGACAGCTTCTTACAAAATTACACATACTTTTACCATATGATCCAGCAATTGCACTCCTTGGTGTTTACCCAGATGAGTTAAAATTTTATGTTCACGCAAAAACCTGCACACAGATGTTTATAGCAGCTTTATTCATAATTGCTGAAACTTGGAATCAACCAAGATGTCCTTCAATAGGTGAATGGACAAATAAGCTGTGGCCCATTCAGACAATGGAATATTATTCAGAGCTAAACAGAAATGAACTATCAAGCCATGAAGACATGGAGCAACTTTATAAGCATATTAGTGAGTGAAAGAAACCAATCTGAATGGCTACATACTGTATGATTCCAACTATATGACATTCTGGAAAATGCAAAACCATGGACACAGTAAAAAGATCAGTGGTTGCCAGAGGATGCAGGGAGAGGGGATAAACAGGCAGAGCATGGAGGAGTTTGGGGGCAGTGAAACTCTTCTGTATGATGTTACAATGCAGGATACATGTCATTGTATATTTGTCCAAATCGAACACTGAGAACACCAAGAATGTCAAACACCAAGAGTGACCTTTAGCATAAGCTATGGACTTGGGTGATAATGCTGTGTCAGTGTAGGTTCATCAGTTAGAACAAATGTGCTGTTGTGGTGGGGGTGTCAGTGGGGAGAAGTTGTGCTTTTTGGGAGACAGGGAATAGGTGAGAACCCTTTGTACTCTCTGCTCAACTTTACTGTGAACCTAAAACTGCTCTTTAAAAAATCTATTAAAACAAAATTTTAGTCTCCTACTATACACCTATTAGATGGATTAAAAAGAGCAACAACAATACCAAGTTGTTGCTGAAGATGAATAGCAACTGGAACTCATTCTTGGCTGCTGGGAAGTGAACACTCTATAGTCTCTTTGGAAAACCAGTTTTTCAGTGTCTTTGAAAGTTAAACACACACCTGCCATGGAACCCAACACTCCCACTCCTTGCTATTAGTCAAGAGAAAGAAAACTTATGTTCACACAGAAATCCTATATGTGAATGTTTATACCAGTTGTATTTATAATTCTATCCCCAAACTAGAAACAACTCAAATGTTCTTCAATAGGTAAGTGGCTGGACAAAGGGTCATGTATTACTCAGTGGAATATTACTCAGTAACGTGAAGGAAACTTGATTCAGCAATACAGATGGCACTCAAGTGGGTTGTACTAAGTGAAAGATCCCACACTCAAAAGGCTACAGACTGTGCGGTTTCATTTATTCTGGAAAAAGAGAAACGACAACAAGAAAGAGATCAGTGATTTCTAGGGGCTGGGCATGGAGGAAGGAGTTGATAATAGAGGGGTGCAAGGGAACATTTTAGGGTGGTGGGGATGTTTTACATCGTGGCTGTGGTGGTAGTTATACAACAGTATGAATTTGTCAAAACTCACAGGATTGTGTATTAAGGGTGATGGTAAAGAAAGCTGCCTGTAATGGAGGAGATCCAGGTTTGATCCCTGGGTCAGGAAGATCCCCTGGAGAAGGGAATGGAAAACTACTCCAATATTCTTGCCTGGAAAATCCTATGGACAGAGTAACCCTGCAGGCTACAGTCTATAGGGTTGCAAAGAGTCGGACAGGACTGAGTGGCTAACATAGCTTACCATGACTAGATTATATCTCAGTTATACAAAAAGATAAATGATAAGAATTTCTCAAAGCTTCTCTCCTCCCCTACAGCTCCCAGGCAGACACACTTCAGAAACCTGCGGTGGGGAAAGGGAATCTTATCTCTCTCTCTTCTGCATCTTCAGATTGGGCTCAGGGTTGAGTGGGAGTCGGGGAGGTCAAGGAAAGTGCCAAGTCTGCTTGGAAGGGAGACTTTGTAAACTGTAGTTAGATCCCTCTAAGCAGCAGATGCCCAAACTCTAGTTCTTGCTGTCACAGAGTAAACAATTTTGTGGTTATACGGAGCTCCCTCTGTGGTCTCCCCTCACTGGGCCCTGGGCTTGTGACACATTCCCTGGCTGACCACCTGCCCTTTCCATTCCTGCCCCACCTCCAATCTTGCTGAGGGGGTCCTTCTCTAGTTTCCCTGCCCTGGAGAGCAGACTTGTTGCAAAGGGATATTTGGGGATGACTCATGCCCAGTACCCCTCACTGTGTCCTGTACGTCCCTTGGGAGACAGTCCTCTCTCTTGTTGCCAAACTCTGGAAGGCGCATCCTCCAAATCCACCCCCACCAGGGACAGCTCCCATGGTCCCCTCATCTTCAGACTTTTCTGTGTGAAAGGGGAGCTCAGGCTCTGGGTCCTCTGAGCTCTAAGGAAGTCCCGGTGGCTTGAGCCACGTGGGGTGAAGCACAACACTTGGACTATCCCTTGGTGGAAAGTCTCAGCAGCTGTTCTCCTCTCCCAGGTCAGTGTGAGTCTGGAGGCAGGTGATGGCGTGAGGACATTGTAATCTCTTGCTGAGTCCTGCAGTAATTCTGAGACAGGAAAGTCCCATTTAGCATCCTATTACACATAACTAGCATGCAGTTTAACAAAACTGGGATCTCTTTTTATAATCTGCTTTTCCACTTTACACTGTTTGGAGCATCTCTTCATGTCAATAAACATGTCTACATTTATACTGCTTAAAACAGCTGATCAGTTTTCCCTTGTATAGATATATTGTGACTTACTATATTGAACCCTGATTGTTGGCAGTTTGTTTCTAATTTTAGATTTCATTAACAATGCTATGATTAGGTCAATTTAGGTCTAGTTGATGGCACTTTAGCTGCAGGGTCCTCACTTACTTTGGCCACTGATGTGAAGAACCAACTCATTGGAAAAGACCCTCATTCTGGGAAAGATTGAAGGCAAAAGGAGAAGGGGGTGGTCAAGGATGAGACGGTTAGATAGCATCACCGACTCAAAGGAGGTGAATCTGAGCAAACTCAGGGAGACAGTGAAGGACAGGGGAGAGTGGCGTGCTGCAGACCATGGGGTCACAAAGTGTCAGACACAACTTAGTGACTGAACAACAACAACCTCACTTGCACAGAACTTTTTTACACGCCCAGGAGAGTAGTCTAACAATATTTTGTCTTCTTTTTGAGAAAAGGGCCCTCTAAATTGTATAAGCGTCAGGCCCCACAAAAGCTGGATGTGCCCTTGGCTATGATAAACATCCTCACAGTCAATTTTCTTTTGGCTACATTTTTATTTCCTTAGGATAAACTCCTAGAAACAGAAGTGCTGGGTTAAAGCAGATGCACATTTTTAGGATTCTTGGAACATATTGTCAAGAAGCCCTCCAGAAAAACTGACCTGATTTACATCCCAACCCTGCCCTGGACGAGAATGCCCAAGATTGCGGTGGTTTTTATGGGATTGTGTTTCTCTGTTACTGATTTGGTCATAGCTGCCATTAGCGCCTTTTCCCAAAAACAGAGGTCTTGACCTGAGATCCTTGGGACACAAGGGTAGAATTCCTGGGGCGGTGAACTCAGATGAGAAAAATTTACATCTTCCTTTTCATCACTAGCCTCTAGGTGAAATGTAATAGATCTTTCCATCCTGAACGTGGGCCACAAATCCCTGAACCATTACGAGGAGGTAATGGGAGGTTAGCAGTCCCACTACCTACAGAAATCACAGATGTTTTCGTGCCAGCTGTTGAATTCATGCTCAACAGCACTTCAAAGTTATAGTAATTTTCATATCTGCAACTAGATTTTGTTATTTTAACATGTTAATAAAAAACGTATCATCCAATCACAATTAGTTTTTAATAGTTTGAAAGCTGTGTTCAGTAGGATTGATTTCCTTTGCAATCATGTATTTTTGTTGTTGTTGTTTTATGAATTAGAAAACCTTGTTCTGAAAAGGGGTCCACAGGGTCATCAGACTGCCGAAGTGTTTATGCACAGCCATGGTCAGAACCCTTCCTGTATGGGACTCTTGACTCACTTGTTCTTGAAACTTGTGCATGATACAAAAGGAAAAGAATTAAACTTTCATGACCCCAGCCTGGAGTCAGGCTCTGTGTCGGGTGCTGGGATACAGAAAGGGCTGGATGGCCGCTTGCCCTTGAGGTGCTCACAGTCTCCATAGGAGATACAGTTTCACAGCTTCTGCCACTTACTGTCCTGTGGGCTGGGGATCCAGGTTCTCAGATTCTCCATAATTAAAAAAAAATAAATCAGAAATCCAGATCTTTTTTTATATGGTCCCATATAAAACAACTCTTTCAAGTTTCAAATGTTGGCTACCAATCCAGATTTTTATAAACCACTGTGTGGGCCAAATAAAGCATGTCTGAGGGCTAAATCTGGCTCAAAGGCCACCACTTTTCAACCTTTGCTCTAGGAGGAGAACAGAATTTCAGTTAGTGTGGAACGAATCATTCTGTGGAACAAATTGGCTGGGATTCTGAGCGTCTACCCTGCCCTGCCGTGTAACACCTCCACTCTACTCCTGCGAATCAGAGACGGGATTGGAGCCCTGGCCTTGGAAAGAGAAAAAACATAGCAGAAGGAGCTCCATGGTGGGTTCTGGTGGAGGGGGGTCGCTGCAACCTGGCTGCCATCCAGGCAAGGAGAGGTGGCTGGAGACAGATGCCACAGTGATGAGGGCATCAAGGGAGCTATGGGAACAACGAGGTCGATTAAGTGATTGTGTACCCAGAAAATCCAAGAGCCTCTAGCAGAGAAGCAAAAAAACAAAACTGAAACGAACAAACAAACAAAAACCCTATATGAATTAAGAAAAATTGATGGGCTACATCAATTTTAGGGTACAAGATAAATATGCAAAAACCAATTATGTACTTTTTTCTATTCTGACAATAAACACATAAAAATGAAAATAGGAAAAATATTCCACTTATAATCTTGACAAAAAGTCCAAAATAGGTTAGGAATAGATTTAACAAGAAAAATGTAGGGCCTATATGAAGAAAGCTATACAGTCTTGTGGAAGGACTGAACATGAGAACTGAATATATGGAAAGAAGTACCAATACTCCTGGATGGGAAGACTTAATATCATAGAAATGTCAAAACTCCCCAGGTCAGTTCCAAATACAGTGAAATGTTTATATGGAAGAGTAAATGCCTGGAAATAGCCAAAAAGTTATGGAAAATAATAACCGTGCAAAAGAACTTGCATTACTTTGTATCAGAACAAACAACAAACTTCTCTATTATAGGAACAGAGAAGTAGATCAATGAAATATACAGAACAGGAAATACAGAAGTAGATACCAAATATATATCAGAATTTAGCATTTGCCAGAATGAGCTTTTGATTATTTAATACATGATGCTCTCACAATTACAGTGTAGTCAGTTCAGTTCAATCACTCAGTCACTTCCAACTCTTCAAAACTCCATGGACTGCAGCTCACCAGGCTTCCTTGTTCATCACCAACTCCCGGAGCTTACTCAAACTCATGACCATCAAGTTGGTGATTCCATCCAACCATCTCATCCTCTGTCATCCCCTTCTTCTCCTGCCTTCAACTTTTCCCAGCGTCAGGGTCTTTTCCAATGAGTCAGGTCTTTGCAACAGGTGGTCACAGTATGGGAGCTTCAGCTTCAGCATCAGTCCTTCCAATGAATATTCAAGACTCATTTCCTTCAGGAAAGGAAATAGTACATCCAGAAGCAAGTAATTTTTCCATCTGCATAATAATTTCAGATTGTTTAAAGATTTAAATTAAAAAAAAAAAAAAAGAAAATTTAGACCATATGAACAATCTGAGCGAAATACTCAAATTGAGAAGCTATGCAAGAAAAATGAGGCTCCAAAAAGCAATTTAGAACAAAGATACATAAGCAGAGTCAACAGACAGATGAGAGGTTTGGAAAATGTATGTTATAAAAATGTTAGATAAAGTTAAAAACTGCAATGCATAGCGAGGTTTAACAAGCTGATAAGGAACCAATAACTCAACAGAAAAGTGAACGTAGGACAAAAACAGGCAATTCACAGAAGAATCGATCCAAACAAGCAACAAACAAATGAAAAGCTGCTCAGATTCAGTAGTAGGGAAATGCAATGTAAAGTAACAATGAGTGACTACTTTATATCTGTAGCTATTACCCGCCTTTCTGGCAGGAAGCATAGGAAAAGATTATCTCACAAGTTGATTGTGGAAACATGAAACATCATTGTTTTTTTGAAAAGTAGCTTTATTAAAATTATATATCATATATATGGGCTTCCCAGGTTGCGCTGCTGGTAAAGAACCCACCTGCCAATGCAGGAGATGTTTATTATTTCCTCTTTATATTTGTGTGTGTGTGTGTGTGTGTGTGTGTGTGTGTGTGTGCACACGAGCATGTGTTTATTGCCTATTCCCACCCATCCCCTCAAAAAACAGCACCACCAGGGGAGGGAGCTTGTATGTACAGCATAGTATGTCAATTGAATTAAACAATTTCCTACTCATTTATTCTTTTTTATTGACTCACTCTTTTATTCATTCCTTTATTCATTTATTCCCTTATTCATTCCAGAAACACGTTCTATTGGCCAATGACTTTTCCCCTGATCTGAATCTTCCACTTTCTAGGATGACTTTGGGGAGAGGGGGAGGCTGGGAGTGGGGACATGACTGCAGAATTCCGGGAATGCATCTACAGCTTGGGAGAGCTGGGTGAGTGTAAAGCTCTCTAGGGAAGGAGGAAAGATTTCAAAACGCATAAGGTGCTGGAGGATCAGAAAAGAGGACAAAGTTGGGAGTGATAGGGTGGAAGCTGGGCAGATGGAGACTTCTCTCTGCCCCCACCACCCTCAGGCCCACATCTTCCCGCTGCCCAGAGTTTGGTCTTCCAGGCAGAAGCTCCCCCTATCTCTGCATGTTGAAATCCTACCCTTCCTTGCAGGGCCAGACCAGATGTCCTCGAAGTCTTCCTTGACTCCTCCAGCTGGAAGGGCCCCTCCCTGCTGCAAACAAATTTCCAAAGTCTGGACCTCCCTCGTGGTGCTGACCACTTCCTGCTTGTGCTATGATGCGGCCCCTCCCTCTGCCCAATAGGCAGAGGCTCTGCCTGCCTGTTCCCAGGGATCTCAAGGGGCCCAGGGCCCAGCACCAAGCAGATGCTCAAGCCTAATGTGTGAGCAGCATTGTGTGTTCAGAGGGCAGTGATAATGACCCCATTTTATGGATGGGGAAATGGAGGCACAGATGCAGGGCATGATTTGCTTCCAAAGCAAAGCTGCAGCACAGCCTAGGCTCAGCTTGCATATCTGATCCCAGCGGCAGGGCTCTTTCCAGGGCAGCTTGATGGGAGGTGGGGGTAGGGTGCGGTGGGGTGGGAGCTGGGTCCTGAGAACCAGCAGGCCAGAGAGATTTGGAGTTCGAATGGCCAAGTTCAGGGAAAGCACAACTGGGGAGGAGCCAAGGTATTTATTATGCTTGGTCTCCAGCTCCAAACAGAGCTGATGGATGGAGCTGCTCCAGTTCCTATAAACAGCTTGGGCCTCCCTCCCCTCCATGTTCTCAGCACCACAGCCCCAGCTGATCCCAGGGAGATGAGGGTGGAGAGGAGATGACTGAGGGAGGGGAAGGAGAAGAGGAGAGTGGGGGGCAAATGGGGGATGGAGAAGAGAAGCCAGGGTCCTAGAGGCAAGAGGAACCGAGGGGAACGAGGATGGGGAAAGAAGATTCCTCTTCCCCAAAGCAGTCCCACTGGGTCTCCAGGGTCTGTGTGAGAAGCCTGTCACCCATTCTTGGTTTGATCTTAATCCCCACAAGACTTTAGGTCCTAGAGGGCAGGGCCATCCATTCAGGAAGCCTTTTCTTTGAACTTGCCTCTGTGCTGGCTCACGGGCCCCGGGGATACAGGAGGGACTCTGGGTAGGATCTCCCTCCAGGAGCTCCTGGTCTAGTGGCAGGTCAGGCCAACACCCTGATGTTGGGGCCCAGGGCAGCCAGAGCTGTCAGTGGCTGGAGGAGGGAAATCAGGATGGTCTTCTCAGAGGAGGTGATACCGGCAAGGGCCAAAAAGGAGGGGTTTGGCAAAGGGGTCAGGATGGGTGAGACATTTTGAGTAGAGGAGGTGGGAGAGAGCTGGGAGTTGGGAGGGTCAGGAGGCAGTGCTGCCTAAGGGTTAAGATCACTGGCTCCGGAGAGAAGCAGGGTGAACCTGGGTTCAGTCTCAGCTCTGGCACGTGATAGCTGTGGAATCTTGAGTCTCGGTGTCTCTAAAGTGAGGATGACGATTACAGAAATGGTTTTAAAGTGTGTTAGAATTATCTTCGGCCATGTATGTCAAGTGTTCAGTGTAGGCCCCAACCTGGAGGGGCTAATTAAGGGTCCGCTTGGAATAAGAGGGGGGAGGCAGCCAGAGAGAGATGGAGCTGGAGGGCTGCAGGACCTGTGAGCTACTAAGCAGCAAGGGCGCAGAGAGCAGACAGTGGATCCTGGATTCCAGGGAAGGGGATTGAGCCAGCATAGGGAACCGACAGGGTGCAGCCCCTGGTGGGCTAGAGCTGCTAGCCCCCCGCCCGCCCACCTGGCCTGCAAGCCCGCTCCTGCTGGGCCCTGGCCCTGGCGGAGTGCCGCAACGGCTCACTGGATCAAGTGAGCCTGGCGACCTGGCACTGCAGTCTGTCTGTGAAGGGCCTGTGCACTGGCCTCCTCTCCCTCTCTGGAACTTGCCGGATGCTCTGATGACCTAGTTGGCAGCTGTGTCCATGTTCAGCTGAAAACAGGAATTTCTGCCTTGCTGGGGGTCTTGGCCAGGTGAGCACACGCCTCTGTTTGCCAGGAAAAGAGGTTAGGGGCCTGAAGGCTCCCGCAGAGCCCTGGACTGGGCTCAGTCCGTGCTACTGTCCTCCCGCAGGCCATCAAGGAGCATCTCCTGTGTGCCAGGGCGTGGAGTCACATAAAGGCTCACCCCGTAGCCCCATCCATGAAATAGGCATTTCAATTTTTCCTTTGGAGAGTAGGAGCTGGGAGCAGAAACCTCAGAGAGGTGAGAGGCCACAGGCCAGAGAAGAAGCTGGGCTGGAGAAATCTCCAGGGTACTTGGGGGCTGGGGCAGGCTGAGCTGGAGCCTGTGGGAGAGAAGGTGAAGAGAAGGTGGGCACCTGCAGAGGGGGTGGTGTCTCGCTGTCAGGCAGCTGAGAAGGGGTGATGGGACCACATGAAGATAAGCACAGGGGGCTGCAAAGTGGGAGAGCCCGGGGGCCCACTCCCTGCCCTCTAGACTTTGCCTCAGCGCCCCTCACCGGACTCCCACCCCCACCCCAGGTGAGGTGGCTCTTGTTGCTTTCCCTAGACCCCATAGCCCACACTCTCACCCTCCAACTCCCTTCTAGGAACCATGAATGCTCTTCTTCTGACCCCTCTTGATTCTTCCAAGTTCAACCTTGAGCAGCCTGGCTGCTCACTCTCAATCCTCCAGCCCCTGGGAGGTCTTTAACTCTCTAGCTGGGGAGGCCTTTGGGTGTCAGGGTAGCAGGGCTAGATGCTCAGCAAGGCCTGGGGCTGGAGACAGAGATGTGGGCCTCGTCAGAGTGATGGGGCAGCCACATCAGCGAGGATGATGATGTTCCCGGGAGAAGAGCGCTGCTGATTGCCATTCTGATGGCCTGAGGAAGATGAGGACACAGTGAAGCCCCGAAAGGAGTGGCACCTAGGGTCCTAGATGTCAGGGGAGTGTCCCAAAGGGAGGGTGTGGGTGATTGGGGGATAGAGGCGGGCCCCACAGTGGAGGGGTCAGGGAGGTGTGGTCTGAAAAGTACAACCTTGGTGACCTCAGCCCTGGGTTGGGGAGATTGCTGGGGACAGCTGGAAGCGGTCTGAAATAGATTAGGATGGAGGGGAGGGAGAGGAAGCTACTTTACTAAGAAGTTTATCCATGATGTCGGGAAAAGAAGGGGGAAAGTGGTTTAAGGGTCTTTTTACTGTTTTTAAGATGGGCAAGACTTGAGCACAGCTGAAATCTGCGAGAAAGACAGAAGCAGAGAGGAGAGGCTGAAGGGAGAGCAAAGTAAGAAAATAAATGAGTGAGAGAGGACAGGACATGCCCAGTGCTGCCTCTGGACAGGGTGGGGAGCAGGTACAGAGAAAGCACTCAAATGGAGTTGCAGAGAGAGAAAGGCACAAACAGGTTCTTGCTGGAAGTCACCGTTTTCTTCGCAGGTGGGGACGGGGTTTACTGAGTGTGAGGAGACAGAGGTGTGGCGGGGGCATGATGGTGGCTGAGGCACCAAGGGTCAAGATGGTGAGACCCAGGGCCTCAGTCTCCCACCCAGTGGTCCCCTGCCTGTCTCCCCAGGGGTCTGCCATGAGGCTTCAAAGGCTGGAAGGGAAGTAGAGGAGGGTAGGGTTCAAGTGGCTGCAAAGAGTCCCAGCAGCAAGGAGGAGGCCGGCAGGCTGCACCATTTCTCCAAAATTATTTTTTAATACATTCATGTGGGTTACACAAAGAGCGGGTCCTGAGGCCTGGGTTGTGGCCTGGCTCCCGGGAGGTGAAAGCAGCATCCTGTAGTGTTTTCAAAGATCAGGCATGAAGGGGCCCACGCCTTGCCCTCAGGCCTGAGGAAGAGTGTTTGTGTGCAGTGAGCACCTGTGGTCATGATCCCGAACAGGGCTGGACCACCAGCTGCCCCATTCACCACCAGGGCCCCCGGCTGGGGCCAGGCCACCAGGCCAGCTTCTGGCCCTGCTCTGCCATGGACTCCCTGAGTCTTTGACCCTCTCTCAGCCTCAGTTTTCTCATCTGTAAAATGGGGTGGACAGAGGGCCATTTCATCATCTCATACTTTACCGAGCACCATCGTGAGCCTGAGTGCAGGCCAAGCACAGTAAGAAGACGAAGACAATGACACAGAGTCCTGGGCTCATCCCAGGGCTTCCTTTGTCCCCAGACAGCCCACGATTCCATGGGATTTTTCTGCATGGGATTCTGCATGGGATTTTTCTATGTGTTTTTCTAGGGGGAAAAATTCCCTGCATGACGAGGACCAGAAAGGGAGGTTGGAGCCAGCATCATCTTGTGAAGTGACAGCTGAGAGAGAGAAGGAAACTGCCCAGGTCCAACCCCCAAGTGCCCCAACTCTGACTCCCTCAGTGAGGTCTGAATCCAGCTTTTTTCACAGGCTCTGTCCTGACTTGAGCAGCTCTGAGCAAGTCCCATTCTCTTCCTAAGTCCCAGCTGTTCTATCTATGTACCAGGGAGGCTGGACTCCATGGTCTCAAATTCCAGGCTATGCTCAACAGAGGGAGAAGGAGGGAGGGAATTCTAGGGCTAGATGAGAAAAGGAGAGCCCACCCCGTCAGCAAAGGATGGAATAAGAGAAACAGAGGCACAGAAGGAGGAGCGGGCCTGTGGCTGCCCGTCTTCTCTCTGCCCGCCTGGGAGAGAGGAAGGAGAAGAGCGGGTGGGTGTGCCCAGATGCTCCCTGGCCCCGTTCCAGCCACATGGGGCCATTTCCTGTCCATCTTACTGCCTGCAGGCCCTGCAGTGGCCAAGCTCAGGCTCTGGACACAGGAGGATGTGAGTCTGGAGCTCAGTTCTGGCATTTCTTAGCTGGAGATCCCTGGAGGGAGACTTTCAGAGCCTCTAGTTAAATGGGATAATATACCAACCTCAGAGGGTTGTCATAAAGAGGCAAATGCAGGCTTGGGTTTGTCACTGCTGCCAAGTGTGGTGTAAAACAGAAGCAGAAACCTAAGGGTCTCACTCCTGGCTCACTGGCCAGGGTGGGGCTGAGCAGCAGACCTGAGCAGGACCTGGGCAGGGAATGGGGGTGGGGCAGGCGGGGTGCAGCTAGGGCAGTTATCTGGACCCATGTGTGCAACCTGAGGGTGCCAGGTAGGAAAGCACCTGTTCATAGCAGGAAACAGACCAGTCCAGTGCTGGGCCAGAGCCCAGGGAGACTGCCCCTTAACCGACCCTGCCAGAGCTGCCGCAGCCTGCCTAACAGCCCTGGATCCAAGCCTTACTCAAGCAGCTGCAGCTCTCTTCCGGTCACAAGCTCTTCATGTTCCAGAGAAGCTGAAAGTCATTATCAGAAGATGTGACAAACAGTCTGCTTGGAAATGTCTCAGACAAATCCTCTTGGTCTTGCCCCTTTCTTGCCCTGGCCCGGCCAGGGCAGGACTATCCACATTCAGCCAGCTGGAGCTGCAGAACTTTGGAGCCCTGGCTTTCACACTCCACGTGGTGACCACACACTCTGCGACCACCTGCCCACTCAGACTGGGCAATGCTGAGGGCAGGGATGTGTCTCATTTCCTGGTGCCCCCAGTGCCCAGGGCAGGGTGTGGCACAAAACAGATGCTTGGCAAAGATCTGTAGATCTGATGGGGTCAGCCTTACACTCTGTCACTCCTGAAACTGCCCAACTTCCGGCTTCTACAGCTGGACCACATGATGTGCGGCCTGAGAAGTGGGTCACCTACTGGTGCAGCAGGACACGGGGAAAGGAGCCCTGGGCTGGGACTGAGAGACCGGGGGTCTTGGACCCTGGCTTACTGTGTGATCGTGGGTCAGTCCCCACCCTTCTCCGTGCCTCTGGCTCCCCCAGTGCCCCAGCAGGGTCTCCCGACAGAGCCCATGTGTGGCCTCCAAACTCTCTAGGCTTTGTACTGTTGGCTGAACTTCTGCCGGCGCACACAGCAGCAGGTGGCCAGCGTGGTGAGCAGGATGGCAGACACCACTGCGAAGGTGAGAATGATGATGAGGTTGACATTCTTGAGACCCCCCTTCTCACAGTCCTCGGGACGCACGTGACTCAGGAACACCTCCTCCTGAGAGCCAAAGCGGCAGATCAGGTCCTGGGTGGCATCCACGTCCACACGGCCCTGGTGCAGCTGGGCCGCCAGCCAGCCATTGCCGCAGCAGCTGAGGGGGTTCCCCTGCAGGTAGAGGCGCCGCAGGCTGTTTTCCAGGCCGCCCATGGCACTGCCTGGAAGGAGGCTGAAGCTATTGTTCCTCAGGTCCAGCACCTCCAGGGACACAGCCTGTGTCCAGGCAGGCAGGCGGCTCAGGCGGTTCTCAGCCAGATTGAGCCGCTTGAGGCAGCTAAAGCAGGGCAGGTCCACCTGCAGGACGGCCAACCCATTGCCCTGCAGGGCCAGGACCTCCAAGGAGCCCTCCAGTCCCGCCAAGGCCCCTGGGGCCACATCCAGCCCAGGGTTAGAGGAGAGGTCCAGCTCGGCCAGTGGCGTGTGGAGGAAGGCCCCTGCCCGCAGTATCCCCATCTCATTGTCCGCCAGGTTCAGGACACGGAGGGAGGAAATGCCAGAGAAGGCCACGCAACCCGAGGGTCCAAGCTCAGCTGGGCCCCCGCAGGGGCTGAGCCGGTTCCCCTGCAGGTTAAGCCTCTGCAGACTGGTCAGGCTGGTGAAGGTGTACGGGGGCAGGTCCCACAGGGCATTGTCCTGTAAGAGCAGCGTCCTCAGGGACCCCAGGGCCCTGGAGCCCAGCTCCAGCGTCTCCAGCGCATTGTGGCTGACGTCCAGAAGCGTCAGGCAGGGCAGGGAGCCGGGCCGGGCCTCAAAGGCCCGTAAGCAGTTCCAGCTGAGGTTCAGGGAGCGCAGGGAGGTCAGGGGCTCAAGAAAGCCCTCCGGGACGAGCTCAATCTCATTGTAGCTCAAATCCAGATTCAAGAGCTGGGAGAGGGGTTGGATGCTGGCATTGCGGCTGGGGTTGGAGAGGGGCAAGGATGACCAGCCCTCTGAAGGCGCATGGAGGCCCTCACCTCCACCCCGGGGTGGCTCCGCAGGGAGCCGGATGAGGTTGTTGGACGCGTTCAGGTAAATGAGTCTCGGGAGTGCGCTCAGGTCGGGAAAGTGAAGCAGTTTGTTCTCCCGTAGGTCGAGCCAGGCGAGCTGGTACTCGGCCCGCGGCTCCGGGGCCGTCTGAAAGGCCTCGATACTGTTGCAGCTCAGATCCAGGACGCGCAGCTGCTGGAGGCTGAAATCTGAGATGCAGGTGAGGGAGTTCCTGGAGAGGTTGAGGTGCACCAGGCGGGGCAAGGCCTCAAAGGCGCCGTCCTCGATGTCCATCAGCACGTTGCTGTGAAGGTCCAGTCGCTCCAGCGCGGGTGTGCCCGAGAAGGTGCGGCGGCCCAGGCGTGTCAGGCTGTTCTCCGCCAGTGAGAGTGTGTGCAGGGCGGGCGCCTCCCCCAGCAGCTGCTCTGCCAGGCCACTGTACAGGCTGTTCCCCGACAGGTCCAGGGACGTCAGGTGTGGCAGGGGGCCCAGTCCCCCGGTATTCAGCGCCGTGCCCACCGCCAGGCGGTTGTGGGCCAGGTTGAGGTGCTCCAGGTGGGGCAGGGCCTGGAAGACTCCTGGCTGGAGGAAGCTGATCTCGTTGGCACTCAGGTCCAGGTGACGAAGTGCCGTGTAGAAGCCCAGGGGCAAGGCCAGGATGCTCCGCAGCTGGTTCCCAGATAAGTTGAGGACCTCGATGTCCCGTGAGAGCACCGAGGGGACCTGGAGCAGGCCACGGCCCTGGCACCAGACCTCCTTGTCCACCTGGGGAGGGTGGGAGGGCAGGGAGAGCAGTGGGCATTAGTGCATGTGGTAGGAGGTAGAACCCGCCACTCGCCTCTAGGAAGGATGACTTGAGCCCCCACCAGGCTTGGCTAGGCCTCTCTCCTGTCCTCCCAGCATGATTCAGCCTAATCCCCCTAGGTCTGCGTAATCCCTACCCTGCTCCCTGCCGCTGTCTTTGGTACGCAATACAGCAGGGCTGGCATCAGGGAGGGACTCAAGGAAGCTTTGATGGGTAGATCATACAGATGATAGACAGAAGGGAAAATGTACGAACAAAAAAATTCTGTACTGATTATTATCCTATTTTACAGGAAACTAAGCCATGTATCATTTGGAGTGAGCCAGAGCCAGTGAGGAGCAGGGCCACGCTGGGACCCAGGCCTCCTCGTTCCACATCCCAAGTTCCTTCTATGGACCCAGAGAGTTAAATTTACCCAGCTGATGTTAGATTAGAAACCACTTTGAGAGAAATGTTTCCAAAAAGGAAAAATGCTCTTTCCACTCTAGTCCTCTGTTTTATTTCTGGTCTTGCACCCTCAGATCTCATTCAAACCCTCAGTCCATGGAGCACAGCTCTGGTTTCAGAGCCTGCCTTCCTTGCTGACACTCCCTAGATGTGACCTCTTTCCTGCTGCCCCATCTACCCCACCCCACCCTTACCCCATCAGTGGCTTCAGTTCTCATGGTCCAGTCCAGATGGGGCCCCAGAGATGGGGTTGGGGCAGGGAAAAAGATGACCAGAGTCCCAACCCATATTCTTTGTTGACAAGAGCTGATTTTGCTGGGTGAGCTCCATCTGGTTCTGATCCAGAATGTAACTCATCCTTCCCCAATGCCTATTCAGCATTTTATATTTTATTTCACATTTTCAGACCCATGGTCTCATTGGATTGTCACGGTAGCCTGCCCATCAAACATGATCACCCCTCTTTAAGAAACCCAAGCTCACAGAAGGGAAGAGAGGGTCTAGGATCACCCAGCTGGTGAGGAACAGAGCTAGTAGCTTTTGAACCCCAGTCTCTTAACAAACGAAAACCCTACTCCACCACATGTGCCTTCAGGGGCCAGAATTCTTTCCATGTGAATGCAGTCTCCCTCTGTCATTTCTGGCACACCAGGAACCCCAGCCTTTCCCAGCAAAGGCTCTGACTTCCATAAGCACCTAGCTCAGGCCCACTCCACCCCAGCCTGTCTCCCCTGACCCCTTCTGACGGGTCTGCCAGCCAAATGCCTGGCAACTGTCAGAAAGTCCACACTGACCATGCTGCCCTTGACTTAAACCCCTTCCAGGCAGAGCCAGGACCCCCAGCAGGGATCAACGTTGTTTGTGGTCCCTGCTGATCTTCTCCCAACCCACCCCAGCCCAGCCCACACCTGACTACGGCCCACTGCACCCTCCTACACCCACCTTAGCCTCCTTCCTGCTGCTCCATGTGCTGGCTGTGCTCTGCCCAACCAGAGCAGGATCGTGAACTTGTGTGCTGAGCACCAGGGTCTCCTCCACCCAGGAGACCTCCCTAAATGCCGGGCAGGTCGGGGCCTCCTCTGGGCTCTCACAGTCCCTGTGCTTCCCTTTGTTTCTCCCTGTGACTATCTGTGTGTGGACCAGCTAGAAACTGAGCTCCGGGCAAAGGGTTTGATTGAGTGGATATTTGGACCTGGCTTTTCTGAGCACCAGAAAGTGCTCAGTACATTTTTCAGTAGATGAAAGACATCATCAGCTTAATACAGGTCTGAGGGACTGACTCAGTCACCTTTCTGAATGATAAAGAAAAGCGATGATCCATTCATTCAGGGTTTCCCATGTGGCGCTAGTAGTAATCAACCCTCCTGCCAATGCAGGAGATAGGGTTTGATTCCTGGATTGGGAAGATCTCCTGGAGGAGGAAATGGCAACCCATTTCAGTATTCTTGCCTGGGAAATCCCATGAACAGAGGAGCCTGGCAGGTTACAGTCCATGTGATTGCAAGAGTCGGACACAACTGAAGCAGCTTAGGACACACGATCCATTTATTCAGACTAAAGTCAAAGACTATTAGAGCACAAAGGGTTCAGCCCACCCCCTCCCCAGATGGGGAGACCAAGCCTAAAGATGGCAGTAACCTGAATGAGGTCACAAGTCAGCAGCTGGGCCGACAGGGTAGGAATACAGCTTGGGTGTTCCCTGCCTGGCCCAGCTCTCAGCTTCCTCCCAAGAGCCCAAGGTAGGGGGAGGGATGGGGGGAGGAACGGGCTGTCTTCCATCAGGCATGTGCGACTCTTCCAAGTCCACACGGCACAGTGACCGGCATTACTCAGAGGTCCAGGGACAACCCCTGCCATTGGGCACCAGTGCAAACTAGAATCCTCATACTCTAGCCACTTTGCCATACCTGCCTAGCTCCTTGCTTCCTCCTCCCTCACAACCTCTCTGCCAGCTGGGGCTACTGGGCATAGACTCCTCATCCATATTCTCAGCTCCCTGAACCATCCTGATTAATGAAGAAACAACAAAATGAACACAGACATAATGTGTGTTGTGTGGGGTAGGGAGCGCTTACCCCATGTATACGCCCAGCCCCATTTCACCTCTGGATACTCAAAGGTCCTCTGGGGCACCAGCCCCTGAGAGTTGAGCCAGGACACAAAGCTGGCCCAGTCTAGCACCCAATCCTGCTTTCTGCCCAGTGCCCAGAACCCCTGTCACAGAGGCCCAGAGGGGGCTGCCACGAGGTAAGACTGCTCAGCTCTCCAGTTCAGTCCAGGAAGGAGCTTGAAGGCCAGGGCAGCTCTCAGGACACCATTTGTGGGGCACCCACTGCTCCCTGATTGCCGAGCCCCCAGCATGAGTGACTTATGTGGGGAGGGGTCTTGGGAGCATCTGAGCTTCCCCTGATGACCCCCTATCCACTCTCTCTGATGTGCCAGGATGCCATTTCCCAGCTTCTTTTTTTAAGGAGGGAAGAGGCTACCACTCAACCCCATCATACTATCTGCACACAGAGGGAAGCAGGGCAGGGAGAATCTCCCGGCAGTGGACAGCATGAACTTGGGAGGGAGGGTCCGAATCCTGGCTCTGTCACTTCCTGTCTGTATGACCTTGGGGGTCCCATCTCTTCTCTCAGCCTTTGTTTCCTCAGCTGAAAAGAGGAGTCTGGGCAGGACAAAATGAGAGATAGTCCTTAGTGTAGAAAAGGCCCCTTGCTAGCCCTCGGCATGTGGCCATTCCTTTTTACTACTGAAAAGCATCATGGTGCCTTCCATGGGAGTTCAGAAAGTCCTTTCCTGCCTGTTATCTCCTCTGCCCAAATCCAAAGCTCACCCAGTTCCCTTCCGCCTGTTGCACGGCCCAGGCCCTTCCTCCCTCTGAGCCTTCTGCCCCAGGTAGGATGTGGGGCTGCATGTGGTGATGTCTGAGTCCTTCTCTGCCCATTACTCTGGATTCTGGGAACCCTGGAAGGGCTCCACGGAGCACAAGTGAGGTGGCGACGGCAGACACTGCAGACCGCAGGGAAGTGCTGCGGGCCCTGGCTGCTAGCACATGCACCTCCCGAAGCAGCTGCCCCCTCTGTGCCACTAGGGCTTTCCCAGTGGCTCAGCAGTAAAGAATCTGCCTGCAACGCAGGAGACGCAAGTTCAGTCCCTTGGTTGGGAAGATCCCCTGGAGAAAGGAAGTGGCAGCCCACTCCAGTATTCTTGCCCGGAAAAATCCCAATCCATGGGGTCACAAAAGAGTCAGACACGACTGGGTGACTAAAACAACACCAACTCTGTGTCATGAGCTTCTAGTCCCAGGTCCAAATGAGGCTACTGGAAGGCCTGTCCCTTCCCCAGCCCAAGCTCTGGCCTTGACCTCAGTGACTGTCCAGCCTTCCAATTAGGCTAGATAATCTCTTTTCTCTGTATCCCACAGGGTCACAGTAACCTCAGAGCTAGTTTCCCTGACTCCAGGAAAATGGGACAAAATGGAACAAACCTTGTCACTGCCCTTGAGGACCTCTTGGTCTGGTAGCTGAGTCAGGCATGGACCCATTTACCAACCACCCCATGTGCTCAGTGTTGAGAAGGAGGGATGCTTGGGACTGTGGGAGCCCAGAAAATAGATGGCCTGGGAGGGGTCAGGGAAAGCTTCTTGGAGAAGGCGGCATTTGATCTGGGCAGTAATAATTGAGAGGCATCACACAGGGATACAGCAGTTGGGCTCAAGTTAAGGAGCCCAGTTAGGGAGGGGATTTGCCCAGGACAGAAGAGCCTTTCCCAGCTGCCCACCCCAGGTTCCCCACACATATACGTATTCTTCAGGGCTTCACATGTGGCACCAGTAGTAAAGAACCTGGCTGCCAATGCAGGAGATGTAAGAGATGTGGGTTCGATCCCTGGGTTGGGAAGATCTCCAGGAGGAAGGCATGGCAACCCACTCCAGTATTCTTGCCAGGAGAATCCCCATGGACACAGGAGCCTGGTGGGCTACAGCCCATGGGGTCACAAAAAGTCAGACATGACTGAAGTGACTTAGCATGCACACACACATATTCTTCAGCAGCCAGCTGGACCCACTGCCCTGTGGGGGCAGCTTGAGGAAATAGAGTCCCTACTGGCCTGAAGTGAATGACCTCGGACAAGTTGGCTAGCTTCTCCAAGCTGGTTTCCAATTCTCTAAAACTGGAATGATTATACTTACCTAGCAGGATTAATAGCAAACAGGGCATTTAGACATTCTAGTAGGTGCTCATTAAATGTGAGCTTTAATGGCATTAAGTGGATCCCCTTTCCTCTTCTGAGCCCTCTAGCCTCTGGCTTCTGGGGCAGTAGGACCCCCGGGGGCAGGGGATATGAGGAGCTCTCCCTTAGGAGGCAGAGCGTCTTACCTTCCTACAGGGCACCTTGTCTCGGTGTTGGGAGGTTGCCAGGCCCAGGGTCAGCACGGCCAGAAGCAGCAGAATCTGGTGGCTCATGGCTCTGCACAGGGCAGGAGGAAAGGGGGAGATGGTAAGACCGCAGGCTCCTTCCCACCGCGGGCTCCACCGCCCCGTCCTGTCTGCAGCTGCTCTCTGGGAACCCCAGACCACAGCGGGAGCTGGACTGAAGGTGCTGTGAATGGGGCCCCTTGTGAAGGTGGCGGGAAACGGTGCTGCAGCCCATCACAAAGGGCCTTCGGTGCCAGATGCAGGGGCTAAGCCATTACCTTGGACAGGAATTTTTAAGCAGTGGGTGACAAGGTCAGATTTGGGTTTCCAAAGACCCCATCAGGTGGAAGACAGCATGAGGAGGTGAGCAGGAGGCAGACAGGCCTCAAGGGCTGCCCTGGGCCAAGCTCAGGGCTGAACCCCTGACTCCAGGTCCACAGAGGCCACAAGCAGGCCCCCCATCTGGGCTCAAGTTCCAAACGGAATTCCTCAATCCCCCCACCCGCAGAACTTTATTTTGCCCTTTCTCTTTTGATTTTCTGATCCCTGAGTCCCTGCCATTGTTTGAAGGCTGGGCCTGGAGCCTTGACAGGAAGCCCCGCCAGGAGGCCTGCCCTGCCCCCAGCACTGCGGCCCGTGGACTTCCCCAGGAACAGGCTGCCAGGCCCTTAACTTTCACTGAAGCCACCGCCTGCACAGTGGGACACCCAGGCCTGCTGGGCCAGGCCTTCTCTCTGTGAGCAGCCTGGTTGAGGTTGAGGGGCACCACAAAGCCCCCAGACGGGTCGCATCCCAGTGCTGCTAGGGGCTCATTCACTGAGAATCTGGGCCAAATGCTAGCAACACACAGCTCAGTCCGTCAATTTCATTCATTCATTCATTCATTCACCCACATCTTTACTGAACGCCTCTTCATGTCTGGCTCTGTACTGGGAACTGGGGACACAGATAAAGGCCCAGAAGTGACCATAATATAAATACAAAACATTAACAAGGAGAGACATATAATGCTCTCCAAGAGCACTGGACTCAGAGTCACCCACACCAGACTGCTTCCTCTGTCTCCTCCACTTACCCGCTGTGTGACTTTGTACAAGTCGCTTCACCTCTCTGAGCCTCAGTTTCCTCTCTGAGGCTAATGCCAACCTTGCCAAGTTTTGTTAAAGATCAAATGAGACGCATTCTATGGAAGAGTCACACGGAGCTCTCATGTGCTAGGCACTCTTCTCGACACCTTACAGCTATGAACTCATTTACTCTCTCCAATAATTCAGTGACTTGGTTTTATGATCACCATTCCCACTGTGCAGACAGGAAAATGGAGGCTCAGAGAAACTAAGCAACATGCCAAAGGTCACACAACGAACAAGTGACAGACGCCGGAAGTTGGGTTTCTGGATCTGTGCCCTTAACCTAGGGTCTCCTGCAGGTGCTCAATAAGTAAGTGCTGAATTGTGAATCTGAGGGATGCTTTAGAAGATGCATTTATAGAACCTTTATGGGCTGAGTCTTTACTGTTAGAACCCATAAACATCCTTGCTAGGATTTGTAAATGAAGATGGGTGGTCTGAGGTCCTCCCTTGTTCAGATAGGGAAAGGCGCAGTGGTGTCTTTTAAGCCCTGTTCCCCAGGTTCCCCCGGGGCCACGGGCCCCCTGCCCCACAGCTGTTCTTCCTCTCACCTGCATTACAGGTTGGGCTCTTACAGGAAATTCTGTTCTGCTATTTAAAAAGCAGAACATCACCACCCTTTTGAAACCCAGTATACTCAGAATTGAGTGGAAACCCCTCAGCAGGGCCTTCGAGGCCCTTGAGGAGTGTGCCTGCCTCACCAGCTCTTCCCTCCAGCTTCATTTCTCACTGTCCCTTCTCCTATTCTGTGTTCTGGAAGCCTCGAATTCCCTTCAGTTCTCTAAGCATCTTTTCACTGCCCCTAACCTTCACTTCCTCCTCTCTGTTGTGCTGAATACCTCCTCATTCTTTGGGTCTCAGCCCAGATGTTACCTCCTCCAAGAAGCCTTCTCTGGTTCTCCGAGTCTGGGCTATATATTGGTGCCAAGCCTCCCATCAGCCCCTGGTTCCCTTCCCTTCACCCCTCCCCCATCACCACGGGGCGTGTCCCCAGGGCAGAGGGGCCTTACTCTCCACTGGGCCTCATCTCACACTGCGCACATCGGGGAAGGCAGTGAGAATCGGCACACAGCGCCTTGGTGACATGGTGACGCTGGAGAAAGCAGTTTCTCTCCTGGACCCTCCTTTTACCTCCCTGCCACACTCCCTCCCTTCATCAGCAGGTTCTGTCTGCTCTTCCTAAAAAACCAGATTCTGGATCTGCCCATCGCCCTACAGACTGAGGCACCACCATGACCCTGGGCTTCAATCCCAGCAACACCTTGTTTTCACCCTGATCTCTTTCAGTCTGCCCTAAGCACAGTAGCCTGAGTGATGTCTTTAAATCATCTCACTGCTTGAAAACCTCCCATAAAATCCAGATGTACACAACCTCCTCTCTAACTCCATCTACCATTTGCCCTTCCCTCACCGAGTCCTAGCTTTCTCGCCGTTCCTCAAGCAAGTGCCCTCCTGCCTCAGGGCCTTTGCCCTGCTTGCTCCCTCCACCTCCCCAGATCTGCATACGTTTTACTGTGTTCCTCGTTTTGGTTGTGTCCTAATAGTTTTATTTCTTATTCTGAGAACAGGGGTCTAATAAGCAGTGCTCACTAAAGATCTATTGAATAAACAGAAAAGTGAGGGGTAGCAGTCCACTGCAAAGGGCTGAGTGGTGAGTAAGGATAAGGTAGGTAAGGATAAGGTAAGGATAAGAGAGGACCTGGGTTAGTTCTGAAGAACTCTTGCTTCTTGTTCCCCTGCCAAATCCCATCCTATCTCCCAGGTGGGCAGCTGAATATCCAGGGGGGCCCTTCCCTGCAGCATGTGGAACTCTGTCCTGCCATCCAAAGGAGAGGGGCCCCTTGACGGTGGGCACCCTTCAGCAGTGCCCAGACAGTGTGTACAATTTGAGGGCTACTCGCTCTCAAAAGGGAGGACTGAGATCACTGAGACCCAGGCTCCCATCCTGACTCTACTGCTCACCAGCCCTGTGCCCTGGGGCATGCCCCTTCACCTTTCAGGGTCTCCATGTCCCATCTATAAAGCAAGTATCCTGGTTCCTCTTTTGCCACTGTTTGCCCCCAGTGGTTGTGATGATCAAGCAGAGATGGCTGTGAAGGTATCCTGGCTACAATTGTCTTTCCCAGCTGGGACAAACTTGCAGGGCTGAGCAGCCCAGGTGAGGCGAGGAGTGCTCAAGAGGAAGGCCCCTGGCCAGACAAGTGGCCCAGGGAAGAGGAGGCAAAAAACATCTTAGGACTCTGGGAGGAGAAGTGCCAAAAAAATGTGTTGGTATGTGTGAAAGTGTGTGTGAGAGAGAGAGAGGGAGAGAGAGAAATGAGGTGGAGGGGCACTACCAATATTAAGCCCATCTCTAGTGTTTAAGGATGTTAGATATTCTTCTTAGCACTTGAGATGTATCATTTCATTTAATTCTCACAGCAACCCAGTGAAGCAATTACTATAATTTCCATTTTACATATGGGAACACTGAGACTCAGTAAGGTGAAGTGACTTACCCAGAGTTACCCAGCTCGTAAATGTTTGGGGATTTAGCCCAGATCTGCGTGTTGTGTTTTTTCCAGCAGGTGCTGAGCTGCCTGCCTCCTAGAGAATTTGCCCACGAGGAAAACTAGGCTCAGGGAGATGACTTACCCAAGGTCACATAGGCAGTTAATGGCAGAGTCAGGATCAGAATCCAGTCTGTCTGCCTCCCAAAGCAAGTGTTTCCACAACACCAGGCCAAGATCTCCTTTCTAACCCACTCCACGCATCCCCCAACCCCAACACACACACAGCAGCAGACAGGCTCACAGTGCCGGGCTTCGGGGTGCTCCTGGGTTCTCCTCTCCCTCCTCTCAGCCTGGATCACGGGCAGAGTCGGGTCCTGGGAGAGCTGCTGTGGATGTTCCCAGCCAGCAGTGAATCACTAAGGGCAAGCCCCGTTCTGGAGACATGTGCAGCCCACGGGGGAATTAGACCTTAACCCAAAGGAATGTGTCTGTGATGGCGGAATTTCAGGCAGCTGAGGGTGGGGGTGGGGGTCCCTCACGTCCTACCACCCATGAAGAGGGCTGGCTGCGGAAACCCTAGGAGAGAGGTGGGTGCCTCACCCTCTGCACCCCTAGAGATGGGCAGGCTATCTGGTGCGGTGGGATGGGAAGACCCACACACATCCGCCCCCAGCCCCCTCCCCCCCGCCAGGGTTAGAGGGCAGAAGGAGACCAGAGACAAATCCTGAACTGCCCTTGACTAGCTTGTGTGTTCCCTGGGCAAGTGCCGGCCTTTCTGCGGTTGTTTTCCCATCTGTCAAATGGGAACGCCGGCCTCGCCCTGCCCTTCGCGGGAAAGATCCGCTGAGCTAGGAGCCTGGAGCCGAGGCAGGGTCAACCCTGGCCCCACGCACAAAGTATTGGTAGTGGTGGGGGGTGGGGGATTGTTGAGGATCAGTGTCTCGATGAACCAGCCCAGCCCAGCTCCGCGCCGGGTGCTCGAGAGGGGCTCGGGACCGCCAGTTCCCCGAGGGGCCGGCCAGCCTCGCCCGCTGGGCGGCTCCTACCTGGCTCAGCGCGGCCGCCGCTCCTCTCCCGGGCAGCCCCGGCACATTTTGCGCAAACCTGCCCTCCCCGTCCCACCCCGCGCCAGACCCCGGGGTCACGGCCCGAGGAGGCGCACGGCCGCTCCACCGCCCCACGGGAGCCCGATCCACGAGAGGGCGACCGGGGCTCCAATTTAAATACCTCTCCCGCCGACCCGCCCCACCACGCCCCCCCTCGGCCCGGCCGCGGGGTCCTAGCGCCCGGCCGGCGCGCCCCCGCGTGACTCGGTTTATCCGGAACCCGCGAGGGAAGGAAGCATTTTCTCGCGGCCGAAACCGCGAGGCTGGGGAGGGGCGGGTCGAAGAGGACAGGATGAAAGGACGGGGAAGGAGAGGGGTCCCTAAGGAAGCGCTGTGCCACCGAGGCCGCCGCCGCACGTGCAGTTCGTGGCCCCGCGGGGTCCGGAGGGGCGGGTGGCTCTAGCAGCCGCTGGTCCGCAGAGGAAATCCGGCCTGGCCCCGATTTCTCCCGCCGTTGGCGCCGCCGCACTTAGAGGAGGCAAACAGGAGAGGTGACGGTGGGGCTGAACACGGAAGGAAATGACCCTTCACTGGCCCCGGGGCGGCTCCAACGGGGTTCCCCACACCGCAGCCATCCCCTCTGGTGGGTCCACAGTCCCCTCTCCGGATTGGGCTGTAGTGTTCAGAGCCTCCTCCAGCGTCTCCTGGATCCTCAAGCAGCTGTGGAAAGGTACCATCTAGGTCTCCAGAATTCAGGTGGAGAAACAAGTTAGGGATGAGGTCGTCGAGTATAAATAAAAATCACCTGTCTGGGACTAGTAAGGTCCCCATTTGGGGAAACTGAGTCTCACAGAGGTTAAGTGGCACATCCAAAGTCACACTGACTATAAGAGACAGGGATTTCAGCCCAGTCTTCACAAAAAGCTAGCTGTGCTGTGCTTAGTCGCTCATCCATGGCCTGTCTTTGTGACCCCATAGATTGTAGCCCGCCAGGCTCCTCTGTCCATGGGATCCTCCAGGCAAGAATACTGGAGTGGGTTGCCATGCTCTCCTCCAGGGGATCATCCCAACCCTGGCCAAACTGAATCCCCATTTCCAGCACCATCTTACTCAGGTTGTCTTCAAGTGCTATTCAAAAAGTAGCACAGTGGTATCATTGTCTTTTACACATCTTCCCAAAGCCACCTCCTCTTCTAGATGCCTCGACTCTGCCAAATCACAGCTGCCCTGCCCTGCTGAGTGTGGACCCGAGGGAGGGGTGCCAAGCGGAAGAGGGTCACAGCTATCCTCCAGACCCCGGTTCCAAGGGTGGTAGAGAATTCCTCTTCCACAGCGTTTCTCTTCCCTGATGGTCACCAGCCCTGTGAGTAGCACAGGGTGCCCCATTTTACAGACGGGGAAGGGACCACCCACAGCCTTGTGGGAAATCAGGGTGAAGCTGGACTTAACAAGCTGAGTTCCTTGAATTCTCAATGGCATCTGCCTTTCCTTCCTCTCATCTGGCTCACTGTGGGTACGGGCCTGGGCAGATGGGGACAGCTCAGAGATGACAATCTGTGCGCACTAGGGGAACAGGGTGGGGATGGGGCAGGGCCTAACGTAGACTCAGAGGAGGAGATCGGCAAAGCTTTGCTAAGAGGGGACCTGAGCTGCTAGGAGAGCATGGATAGGAAAGGTCACAAGACATGGGAAGGGTGTCCACACCTTCTTCTCCTTCCTCGCCACCAGGAACCTCAGATCTATGCTGACGGAGGGCCCTGCTGGTCATCACTAATATTCCCCGCACCTACCCCCAGCTCTAGTCCTCATCTCATCCAATGGAACCTCAGTTTCCCCATCAGTAGTGTGAGAAAGATAGTAGCTTCTTCTCAGGTTGGTGCCTAAACTAAGAATAACGGACCCAGCCTGGGGCCTGCACCCAGTGATTGTTAGGCAACTTCTGGATGTCTTTATTGTTCTGATTAATGATGCTTCTGCCACTCCCTGTGGGCTTCCTTTTCCAGATCCTTGTCCAAAGGGCCAAATGCCCAGGAAGTGCCTCACAGCAGCCCTGCAGCATTGGCAGAACATGGCTGAGCTGGAATCAGACAGTTCTCAGGCTCTCCCACCCAACCTGCTCCCCCCACATCCAGCCCCACTTCACTCTTCTCTGAGCTGCTGCCAAGCAGAAACTGCTGGGCTGGCACAGAGCTTTGGCTGGGGCTGGGGTAGGGCGGGGCTGGGGCTATGGCGGGCTGGGGGAGAGCCACTCTCCTCCTCCCACACACCTCCGAAGACTGTGGTTGTGGTTAGTCAGTTCACAGGGGTCCACCTCACTCAGTGCCTAGATGGGGCTCCCCAGGAGTTGGAGACAGATGGGCAATCAAGCGAGCCTACCCGCTGCAGATGCCTCCGGGGACCAGGGCCTGAAAGCGGGAACCCCATGTGCTCAGCGCCCCTTCCTTCATCTCTTCACGTCTTCAGCGATCACATTGCTGTGTGACTTTTGGCATATTGCTTGATCTTTCTGACCTCAGTTTGCTGATCTGCAAAGTGAGAATAATAGTAACACCTGATGTTCCGGCTTATTGTGAAGCCCAAATCGCAGAAACGTATGTAAACATCTGATGGGGGCCTAGCCTGTGATCCTTGCCCAGGAAGCATAACCTTCCTTCTGTGCCAGGTCCCAGAATCAAAATGTCCAGGACCTACCCTTGTAGAGCCCCCAGACCAGACGGGAGGCAAATGAGAATGTAGGATGATGGAGTCCAGAAGACTCACAGGCCAAGTCCAGGAGTCGAAACTGGATCTGAACGGGAAGGATAGGGCAGGACTGAGCAGGCTCGGCTTTTCATGGCAGCCATGTGGAGGGTGGCTTTCTTTTAAAGACCACCAAAACTAACATTCCATCCAATGTTGCTTAGTGCCTACTTGCACCCCTCCAGCAATTCTCCCAGACAGCCCTTCCATGGGAGGCTCAACTTCAGTGTGTTGGTTTTTTTGTGGAAATGCTTCTGTTCCCTCAAGCATCTGTCAGTGAAGATAGGAGACACGTCTTTTCTTGTGTCTCTAGGACTATCACTCTGAGATGAGAAAACCCTCCCAGGCAACAAGGCAGGCTCAAAGTTCCCTGGGAGGGTTTCTGAGACCAAGCTGATACCCGAGGATCCCAAGTAGGAGTGAGTGGCCCAGGAAGGCAATAATGTGCACAAACTGTGTGACCTTGGACAAGTTGCTAAACCTCTCTGAGCCTTTCTGGCCTCATCTAACCATAGAAATGGGATGGGAAGGACTGTGGCACCCTGGACCCCCAACTTAGTTTCTGCTGCCCTTTTCACTGAACACCCACTGCAGGCTGGTCCTTCATCTCCTGTGGCAAATGATGGTAAAGATAACCACAGACAGCCTCAGATATCTTTAGTCTCAACTACTGACTTGGAAACTGAGGCTCAGAGAGGTTAAATAACTGGCCCAAGTCACACAGCTTGGGAGCCAGGAATTGAACCTGAATCTCCAGACTCCCAGACCAGATTTCAGTGCAAGAGTGTGGCTCTCCTCACTCTCTGCCCTGCCCAGCACCTCTGTGGGCCCTGGGGAGTCAGGGAGTTCCCTCATCAGCCCCTTTTGGGGCCTTGCTTTCTGTGGGAAAACCCTGGGTTCCCCAGTTCTTCTTTGCCCACCCCCCCTTGCTTCCTAAGGCAGCTAGGCTTAGAGCATACCAGCTATGGGCCACCCTGCAGAGGCACAGTAGCATAGGAGAGAAAACGCTGGTGGGTGTCAGCTGTCGGGAGTTTGTGAGCCAAAAGACAACCTAGGGTGCTTCGGAAACAAATCCTGATAAAGAGACAGCTGGAGTGTCCCTTCCTCTGAAAACTAGCCTACGTGTTTAACGGGAAAAACGAGGGCTTGCAGGGCCGGGCGTGGCACCAGGTACTTGACTCGTGTCATCTCCTCCTCAAGCCACCTGACTAGAGGACAATGGTTGCTCCCTTTTGACAGAAGAGACCGAGGCTCAGAGAGGTTCTGTGACTTGCCCGTGGTCACACCGCTGGTGGGGCAGGGCGGGGCAGCCCTTCCCATCGGGAGCTCGGACTCCAGGGCCCCCTTGCGTGGCCGCTTGGCTGCTCGTCTGCTTGGAGCCGTCCTTGCAGGGGGACCAGGCGCTGGGAGCACCCTGTCTACCCCGCGGCCACCACACAGGAGCCGAGAACCGGGGCTGAGGATCTGGAGGCTCCCAGAGCCCCCGAGGAAGAGGCGGGGATGTTAGGTGAGAAAATCTGAGAGTGAGTGAAGCTGGCAGGGCAGGATCAGAAGCGTCTCCACAGCTTGACTGTGCTGCTCTGTGGACCATGAAACCACAGCTTTCTGCAAGCCTCGGGCTGCTGGGAACCTGAGGGTTTGTCCCTTTGAGCCTCACAGCTTTTTCGTCTGTTTTAACCATTTGGAGGTTAAACCGCATGAACCCTTTTCTTGAGGATCCAGAGTTACCAGCACAGGCCTTGGTTAGGGTCCGTGATGTCATAAAGGGTCATGTCCAAGTTAACCCATCAGCAACAGAACCAAGCCCGGGTGAGACAGCTGCAAACACACGAGCACCCTGAAGGCAGCATTACTGAGTGGCAAGGCTGCTGTGGGGCAGCCCCTCACCCAGCACGGGAGCTGGACGGGCACTCTCTCTTGGCAGTCTCGAGTTCTCGTCTGTCAAATGGAGACAGCATGCTCACTTCAGGGGCTGTTGAGAGGATGGCTTGTAGAAAGCCATGGAATGGGGGCCGGGTCAACGTGACTGACATGGTCTTCCTCACATAAAAGTCTGTGGAAGACTGAAAGGACCTGTGGACAGATGGAGCGCCCAGTGGTGGGAGGCAGTGACGGGGAGGGCCTGCGTCAGAGGGACCACAGCACTGTGGGCTCAGGACCCAGGCAGAGGTGTGTCCCGACCCCCAGGTGTGACTCGACCCTGACCCGGACCCACTGTGGCCAGGATAGGACAAGCCATAGTGGGGGGACCCTGCTTCTCGGGGTTCTCTGGAGGTCCCTTTCCAGATTCACAGTCCTCTCAGACTTTGGGATCACCACTGTGCTGAACCCCTGCAGGCCGTGGACTCTCGTCTTCCTCTAGGTGGTCAAAGCCCCAGGGCCTGGCAGAACTCAGAAACTGGGTCACCTGGATCCTGACGATTCCCACAGATGATGGTCACCTCCCGAAGTTTCAGAGAATCCTGCTTGCCTCCTGTACTGTCACTCCTGGAAGGAGAGCAGATTCTAGGCCCAGAGAGTGTGAGGATGTGGGCTGAGGTCACACGTGAGCTGAGGGGGTGATTCCCCTCCCCCTCCACTTTCCTTCACTTGCCTCACGTGAGGTATTTCTGGTTCAGCAATCTTTTCAGAGGCCTTGCCCAGTTCCTCTTAGAGTATCAGAATCATCTCTGAGGGCTTGTGAGGGCAGATTGCCCCCGAGAGTCTGCTTCAGTAGGTCTGAGCTGGGGCCTGGAACCTACGTCTTGAGCCACCTCCCAGGGGTGCCGATGCTGCCAGTGTGCAGGCGCCCTCTGAAAAGCCCTGAGTGGGCACGGGGCAGGCGGGCTGTCCCCTCACTGTGGTGCTACCCTCGCCTCTCTGTGAAATGAAGGTGACACCAGCCCCTCCCCACTGAGCTGCAGAAATGAAGGGCTGAAATATAAAGGTTATGGTTAACAGGATTTTGAAGCTTTCTCACCAGGAGTGAAATTCTGAGATGGGTGTGAGGCCTCTGTACTTTTGAGAAGGGGATGGGCTGGCCCAGGCAGCTTTCTCAGGAAACTTTCATATTGTAACCCATTTAATCCTACAACACTCAGTGAGGTAGATATGGTTATTATTATTATTACCTCCATTTTACAGACGACATATGAGAAAACCCACAGAGGTTAGGTAATTAATTCTAATTTGCACAGCCGGTTTTGGATGAATCCACTCAGTTAATACTCCGTCGTATTGTCACCTAGTGGAGCATTTATTAGCCAAAAGAGCATGTCATCTAGAATTCTTAAAATTTATCATGACATCCCCCATGTGTGTCAAGTTGTATATTCCCTCCTCTTGGGTGGGGCAAGGAGGGACGTGAAGAGGGCAGAACTGAGGAAGAGAAGCGGCCCAGGTTTCAGAGAGGGACTTGAAACCTGGGTTCCCGTCCTCACTGTTCTGTGCGCAGCTGTGAGACTTTGGGCTCGTGGGTTCACCACTCTGAACCCCTTCCATGTCTAAAGTGGAGCAAACGTGGATGGCACTCGCCCGTCTGTGGAACTGCTTGTGGTTCGTAACCAGGCATTGTTTTCCACTGAGGGCAGCAGCTCTATTTTCTTCACACTAGTTTAGTTCAGGGCAGGAGTCAAGTGGTTCAGGAAGCTTCTCCAATCTGCGCTCGAGGGATGTGAGGAGGAGACCTGCCTAAAATGTAGCTGTGGCTGCCCCTCTGGGGCAGTGAGAGGAGGCCGCAGTCGCGTCCTGCCAGGGCACAGGTGGGACCCCCGGGGGCTGGGCAAGGGGGTGGAGGCCTGGCCACATCCTGGGCTGTCACGGGGAATGTCCTCCTTCTCAGTATAGCTCTCGGCGATCCCTTCTCGTCCTGCTCACGTTGCCTTCCTCCTCAAGACCATAGGGCTTTCCTAGAATTCACCAGGTACTGGTCTTTAGTGGGAATCTTAGGCTGGAAGGGGCAGTAACTAGCTCAGGTCACCCAACCAGGAGATGGTGAACTGAGTGCTGGAACTCTGCCCCTTCTGCTGTGTGGGGCTGTCACGTCTCCCCCCATGACATCCCTCCTCACACACGCTCCCTGCATAGACACAGACACCTGCAAAAGCACACTCTCCCTTCAACACACACACACAATCTTCACAAATACCCTCAAAGGCAACATGGACGCACAGGGCCACAACTCCTGAAAACAGGAAGCGTGCATCCACCTCACAGAAAAATGTCACACGGACACAAGTATTTCAAACATTTCAGAGACACCCTCAAAAGTCACACAGCCACCACACGCAGGCACAACCCCCCACCAATTCAACACTCAGATATCTGCCATGCATGCCACATGACAAGCCTGCACATTGAACATCCACGATGTGTACACAGTGCGTATATCTCCTGTGCAAACACCAGTCACAAACACTCCACACACATACTTCAAATCCCAAGTATACAGCGAAGACTTGGAATACCCAGATTCCCAAACTCAGTGCTCACACGCACAGGACACAGTGCACAGATAAACACCATATGTGTGTGTGCAGGTGCCCTTACACAGACCCAAGGCCCGCGTGTGCACACGCTCATGGAGCAAGACTGTGATCTCACGTTGCTCACGACACTGATTTTCTCAGAAGCAGACCACACGCAAGTCGAGTGGCTCCCAAGAGTGCCAATTCCCGGGGGTGTGAAAGGGAAGAAGGGGAAAGGGCACAGTGAGACTGCCGTGGCGCCCCAGGGATCCTGTGATTCATCCCTGTGGGATGCTGTGGCCTCAGGACTCTAGGAACTTGGAGGCTGGGCTGGGGCTCCAGCGTGCAGAGGGCTGGATCCTGTCTCCTGAGGAGGGAATGCCCTGTTTCCAAAGCCAGCCCCTCTCGCTAGGTCTGGAAACTTGGGAATGGGTGTTCAGCCTTATAGACTCCTGCTCTCTGGCCTTCCTCTGGGCTGTGTGGCTTCTTCCCGCTCACCATCTCTACCCGGGGCGGGGGTAGGAGAATTAGGTTTGAGACCTGAACTAGACCCTAAAAATCAACCTCACCTCTCCTGCATCAGGGCCCACGTGGCCTCCTGGGGGATGGGCTGTGCTCTCTGCTGGCAGAGGCTGTCTCTTGGGAAATCTGAACAGACCCTCTCCCTGCAGGTTCTCCCATCATCATGGACACCCCCTTACTTCACAACTCCCTGTTCCAATCCAAAAGAGGGGCAATGCCAAAGAATGTTCAAACTACCATATATAATTGCGCTTATTTCATATCCTAGCAAGGTAATGCTCAAAATCCTTCAAGCTAGGCTTCAGCAGTACATGAACAGAGAACTGCCAGATGTATAAGCTGGATTTAGAAAAGACAGAGGAACCAGAGGTCAAATTGCCGACAACTGTTGGATCATAGAAAAAGCAAGGGAATTCTGGAAAAACATCTGCTTCATATGCCTTTGATTGTGTGGATCACAAGACACTGTGGAAAATTCTTAAAGAAATGGGAATACCAGACCATCTTATCTCTCTCCTGAGAAACCTGTATGCAGGTCAAGAAGCAATAGTTAGAACTGGACATGGGACAACAGACTGGTTCAAAATTGGGAAAAGAGTACATCAAGGCTGTATACTGTCACCTTGCTTATTTAACTGATACGTAGAGTACATCATGCAAGATGCCAGGCTGGATGAATCACAAGCTGGAATCAAGATTGCCAGGAGAAATATCAACAACCTCTGATATGCAAATGATACCACTCTAGTGGCAGAAAGAAAAAAGGAACTAAAGAGTCTCTTGATGAGGATGAAAGAGGAGTGAGAAAAAAGCTGGTTTAAAACTCAGCATTCAAAAAACTAAGATCATGGCATCCAGTCCTATCACTTCAGGGCAAATAGAAGCGGAAAAAGTGGAAACAGGGACAGATTTTATTTTCTGGGGCTCCAAAATCACTGCAAACAGTGACTGTAGCTATGCAGTTAAAAGACGCTTGCTCCTTGGAAGAAAAGTTATGACAAACCTAGACAGACTATTAAAAAGCAGAGACATCACTTTGCCGACAAAGGTCCATATAGTCAAAGTTTTGTTTTTTTTCCAGTCGTCGTATATGCATGTGAGAGTTGGACCACAAAGAAGGTTGATGCTTTTGAACTGTGGTGTTGAGAGTCTTGAGAGTCCCTTGGACATCAAGGAGATCAAACCAGTCAATACTAAAGGAAATCAACCCTGAATATTCATTGGAAGGACTGGTGATGAAGCTGAATCTCCAATATTTTGGTCACTTGATGCAAAGAACGGACTCATTAGAAAAGACTCTGATGCTGGGAAAGATTGAAGGCAGGAGGCGAAGGGGACTATGGAGGATGAGACGGTTGGATGGCATTGACACAGTGGACACGAGTTTGAGCAAACTCCAGTAGACAGTGAAGGACAGGGAAGCCTGGCATGCTGCCGTTCATGGGATGGCAGAGTGGGACCCAACTTAGCAACTAAACAACAACAACTACAGGCCTCCCAGATTCCCACCAGCCACTGCCCACCCTTCCTCTAGTCTCCTCCTGGCTGAACCTATCCAGGCTGTTGTCTGCTCTTGTGACCTCCATTTCCCCCACTCAACCTCACTGCTTTCCCCACTGTCTCCAGCCCTATCATTCCACCCAGCTTTCCCCGAGCCTCCACATCTGAAACTGATACGGGCAGACACTCCTCCGTCCCCAGCTCCTTTGGTCACTTGGCTGCATCCTTCTCTGCTGCCTCCTAGAGTGGCTCCCTGTAACACCCTCTCCTGGTCCTCTTCCCGCCTCCCCATCACCACCTCCTGTATCCTTTTGTGGCAACTCACCCCCACCCCCTCCTCCTCCTGGTCTTTAAATGGGTCTCCCTCCTCCTTGGCCTTGCTCATTTCTCTTCTCACCCTTCTCTCAGGAGAGCTTCCTGCCCCAGGGTCTCCTTTTCCTGTTCATCCAGCCAGCCATTCACCCGCCACATGGTGGCCAGATGGAGTCTCTCTAAAACACAGGTTTGACCAGGTCACTCCACTGCTTAAAACTCTTTGATGGCCCTGGGGGTCCAAGCATATGTCACATTTCCCGTTTTCCTGTCTCTTTCACTACTCGTGAGGCCAGAGTCCCTATCACACGGCCACATACATCCTCCATTGTCCCCTCTCTCCTTTCCGGTTTTCCCAACTCTGTGCAGTCATCTGTCAAACTCCCTATCCTCGCCTCTCTCTTCTCCCTTCTCCCTGCCGCTTCCATCTCTCCCCTCTGTCTCTGTCTCTTTTCATTAAAGAGCTGGCAGAGGGGAGGACTGTAAGAACTAGCTAAGGGGCTCCCATACAAAAAGAAGGGGCTTCCCAGGGGCACAGTGGTCAAGAATCTGCCTGTCAGTAAAGGAGATCAGGAAGATCCCCTGGAGCAGGAAATGCCAACCCACTCCAGTATTCTTGCCTGGAAATTCCATGGACAGAGAAGACTGGTGGGCTACAGCCCATGGGGTCACAAAGAGTCAGACATGAATGAGCATGCACACGTGCATACAAAAAGAAAAGGGGAAAAAAAAAAGCTAAGCCTTCTGACTGAAAGGGTGCTTCATGTCCATGAAATACAAGTCCAGGGGCCAAGAGAAGAGATATTGTGGCTGCAGACGTGAGAAACCCATGCTCCCTTGGGCTGCTCACAAGGGGAGCCTTGAAGACATCCTGTCCAGTGACCAAACTGGCTCTTTAAAAGGCTTCTGGATGGTCAGAGTTAATTCACTCTCCCACTGCCCCACTCACACTGCAGGTTCCAACCTTGACCTCTGTCCACAAAACACGCAGCTCCTCCATCCACCATCCAGGCGCCTGGCT
This sequence comes from Cephalophus harveyi, assembly GCA_006410635.1. Lineage (NCBI taxonomy): Eukaryota > Metazoa > Chordata > Mammalia > Artiodactyla > Bovidae > Cephalophus > Cephalophus harveyi. Next base: position 104,576 of record SJYT01059536.1, on the reverse strand, counting down.
GCTGGTCTTGGCTTCACCCGGGTCCCCAGCCTCAGCTGCCTGCCCCTCCGGACCTCACCCCAGGACTCGCACCACTTCCTTTGGTTGGTCTCACCCCGCGACTGGTGACCGAAGCTGTCACTGTGTGTGCGTCACTTTTTTCCGTGTAGTGTGTGGCTGCGGCTGACAAGGAAACCAGGATGGCGTGTGTTCCGGGGGCTTTGGAGTTAAGGTCCAGTCCCACCACTGACTTGCTGGGTGACCTTGAGCTGATTTCAGTAGCTTCATTGAAAATACAAGGGGAATGTGTCTACCTTGCATGACTGCCTCAGGTCCTTCTTTACAGTGAAGTACAGCATATTAAAAAGCAGAGACATTACTTTGTCAACAAAAGTCCATCTAGTCAAAGCTATGTTTTTCTCCAGTAGTCATGTATGGATGTGAGAGTTGGACTATAAAGAAAGCTAAGCGCTGAAGAATTGATGCTTTTGAACTGTGGTGTTAGAGAAGACACTTGAGAGTCCCTTGGACAGTAAGGAGATCCAACCAGTCCATTCTGAAGGTAATCAATCCTGAATACTCATTGGAGGGACTGATGCTGAAGCTGAAACTCCAATACTCTGGCCACCTGATGCAAAGAACTGACTCATTGGAAAAGACCCTGATGCTGGGAATGATTGAAGGCAGGAGGAGAAGGGGACAACAGAGGATGAGATAGTTGGATGGCATCACTGACTCAATGGACATGAGTTTGAGTAAGCTCTGGGAGTTGGTGATGGACAGAGAGGCCTGGGATGCTGCAGTCCACGGGGTTGCAAAGATTTGGACAATGAGCGACTGAACTGAACTGAACTGAAAGACCCTCCTATGGGCTGCCTGCCAGGGGAGCCTTGAAGACCTGCCCAGTGTTTAGAAGGCCTGAATCAGCCCTTCAAAAAGGCTCCAGGCTCTGGTCCTTTGACCAATCCAGCAGTTGCTCTTTGGGTAGCTACCAATGGGGCAGGAAGCTGAGACTAGGTGCTGGTTGACTGGGAGCAACAGAGGGTGACAGGGAAGGACAGCGGGAAGAGCAGGCAGCTGCCAGGGAGGGACCTGGGAGAGAGAACTGAGGTTCAGAGTTCATGAAGCTTGGCTGCACGAAGGGTGAGGACATACTCTCTTCTCTGGCTCCCATGAAATCTCCAGCAAACTCCACATGTCTCATTGCTGCACTGGGAGGTTGGGCCTGATTTTAGGGCTGTATCAAGTACTGAGTGTGGGCTCAAGGTGGACAAGCATAATAGAGCCTGTGCCATGACCTAGCTCCCCCCAGGGCAGGCACCTAAAGACAAGTCTGGAAATGGGCCAAGTGGTTATTGTGATGTTCCTCAGACTGGAAGGGTTTTGCCCCTGGACACAGTGGTGACAGGGCAAGGTTACACAGTTTCCAGACTATTGCTCCCCGGTCCTAGGGGCATTATTATAATGACTAATAGGAATGCGTTTACAGTAAAGATCCTCTAGGTTGAAACTGGGGGTCTGAGCAGTTTAAGGGGATAAGACAGGACTGGGCATGGGGGTGGTTAAGTCTGGGCATTGGGGGAGATGGTGGGAGGGTCCATTGGCAGGAGTTCTAGGAAGGGCCCTGGTCATCAGCAGTGGGGGGCATGCTAAGTAGGAAAGCGACATGGCGAGGGCTGCCCGGGGGGTCAACTGGGGCTGGCATGGGCTAGTGGGAATGGAGGCCAGAGGGTGACAGGGAGGCTGGGGCAGTTGCCAAGGACCCAGATGATGGAGCCTAGACTAAGGCAGACTTCCTCATGGTAGGTGGGACTTGAGGACTGATTATGGGAGGTGAAGCAAAGGGTCATGGGAAGGACAGGGAAGTGAGGGTGGTCACCTGTGGTCCTGGGCAGGGAACAGGGAAGGGTATAGTCAAGGTTATCTGCGGCTCACTGGGGAGATGCCCGACAGGTGGCCAGGCACTAAGCTGGAGCCCAGAAGGAAGGCCTAAGTCAGCAGTGGAAGAGAACTGCCAGAATTGCCGCTCACTCTCATCTGAGGGCGTGGTAGGCTGCATGAGGCTGCGTCCAAAAGAGCCCTGGATGAGATTAGCATCAACTTTGTGTTATTTAACAAGAAATGTAAATGGCTGGAGACCAGACAAACCTCTGGCACATGCCTGCTTGGGCCCGGCCCTTCTGATGGTGACAGATGCTGAGATCTGTGGTCCTGTCCATCCGTCGTCAGGGAGATCCTCAAGCAGGGCTCCTCGGTGTGGTGCGGTCCCGCCCATCACTCCCTCCTGGGCTGGAGGGCTGAGCCCAGGGACCCTGAGGGCTTGGGGAAGGGCTAGGAATCTTGGGGTTGCAGCAGGGGCTCTGGTTCTTTCGGGAACAGCTTGCCTGCCCCCTAGTGGACTTCTGAAGAGTCTCGAGGACTCAGGGAAATTTCCGGGAAAGGAGTCCACCCGTTGATGTCTTGACCAGGAGACTGGAGCCCTAAGTAGGAGCGGCTTCTACAAGCAAGTCTGGAGGCAGAGCCGGGACAAGAGGCAGCATGGCCGGCCCCGCAGAAAGCACCCGGGCTTTGCCGTCCCGCAGCCCCAGATGAACTCAGGAGCCACCGTGGTGAAGGCACCCGTTTGCTAGGGCTGTGAGGACAGCTCCCTGACACAGCGCACACACAACAGGCCGAGAGCACGGGAGGGCCTTCCCGCCGCTCTCGTCACTTCACCCCCCACCCCCTCGTAAGCGTGTAGACTCATCTCTAGTCTATGAATGCATATGAATTTGCAGGCAGGTGTATTTCCTTAAAGCAATGCTCACCCGCCATCACTGTGGCCTTCTTTACCCCCCCTCCCTGTTACATTTCTTCTTCCACTGAAGTCACAGAAAGAGGGTTTCAACCCAGCCCTGCCCTCAGGAAACCCCCAGTATGCAAGGACAGGGCTGGACAGGGTGACTTGGGGGGTGCTAAGAGGGCAGAGGAGGTGCCCTTCCTACAGTACACAGGGGTGGAAGGGAGGGTTTCGGGGAAGGCTTCCTGGAGGAAGTGGCAGAGGAGCAGAGGCATGGAGGGTGTGGAGGAGCTGGCCAGAAGGGGTGGGAAGCAGAGGGACTGGGAAAGAGCACTCAGGCCAGAGCAGAGGCTGGAGGTGGGGAAGAGACAGGCAGCCAGGGAAGCCACGGGCTGACACACTGCCCATACCTACCTGGTGGGGAGGATCCTGCCTAAGCTTTAAACTCAGCAAGCCCAGATACAGATACCGCAGAGGAGAGACTAGGCAGGAGACTCAGGAGCTGGTATTGCAGGAGAGGAGGTTATTCACTGAAACCTCTGGGCTAACTAGTTCATCAGTTATCAATTCATCATTCATCAATTCAGCCTCCCAGTGCACACCTCTGTCTGGGCACTAGAGGAAAGCAATGGACTAGATAAGGTTCCTACTGATGTGAAGGTCAGGCAAGGCAACTACTGATTACATACAGAGGAAAGCTGGGAAAACGTTCTAGCTTTCTTTTGCCAGGCCGTGCAGGCAGTGGGATCTTAGTTCCCTCACCAGGGATTGAACCTGGGCCCTCAACAGTGAGAGCAGGGATTCCTAACAACTGGACAGCTTGGGAATTTCCAGGAGATAGCTTTTTAGGTGGACACTGAAAGATGTGTAAGTGGACACTGAAGGATGTGTTCACCAAATGTTGAAAAAGAGATAAGGTCATTTAGGTAGAGAAAACAAGTGGTGGCATCGTGAAGGGTTTGGGGAGAGTAAGAGGCCTGACATGGCCAGAGTGTCAGAGGACAGGGAGCTGATGAGCTAAAGACAGCGTGAGGAGAGCCTTGACTGCCAGGCGAAAGCATTTGTTGTTTCCAAGGAGACCATCCCAAACTGTGCTGGTTTGAAGGACCATGAACTGAACCACTCCAGACCAGGCCCCACAAGGACCTTCCAGAGCCCCGTGGCCCCATCTGTCATATCGAGAACCCCAGTCCCCAGAGAGGCCAGGGGTGTCCCATTGCTGGGAACCGACCCTGAGGGACAGGAGGATGGCCCCAGGCTGGTGGAGGAGAATAGGGGACTTCATGGGGACCAGCTGGCACTGATTCATCGTGAAAGTCATGACTTGGGGCCCCATCTCTGGGGTTCCATCTGAGCTTATGCACGGAAGCCCATGCAAATACTAGGCCAGCTCCTCAAGAGGGGAGGGCCAGCCCCGAGTGCCTCTTGAGCCTCAACTCTTTCACAGAGAAGACAGTCGCTCGCCCCTGAGGCCACCCCTTCTGCATGCTCTCTCCTGGCTTCTGTAGCAGCTGTTCAGCCGACTTGCATCAGGAGACAGCGGTGGCGTGGACAGGTCCTTTCACTCCTCTGAGCTTCTGTTTTCACTTCTAGAGAGTGGGTAAACACCTCCTGTCCCGAGAGTGGCTGTGGTTAAGATAATGTGTGTGGAAGCTCCAGGCATAGGGGCTGGCCCACAGCAGGCAGCTCGTGACTGTAAAGTAAATAAGCCCCAAAGCCTCTGGGGCAGAGGAAACCAGCCCAGCCCAGGAGGGACCACAGCGCAGGAGCCGGGTGGGCACTGGCTGTCCCCCTGGGTGACCGCCTCCTCTACTAATGGGGGGAGGCTGGGGAGAGATGAGGACCCCAGAGTCACAGGGTCTATTCATAGGCAGTGTGGTGGCTTCAGCACCAGAGTTTCTCCCTGGAGCCCCCAGGTTCTACCCTGGAGGGTCTGAGTAGAGGCCTCTGAGAACAGAGCCGCCTTAGCCCTTCTCAGCACGGGCAGCTCTGCTCTTCCCACACTGCCATCCTGGAGGGCAGAGCAAGGGCACCCACCCCCGGACACACACCCGCATACACACAAGGCGACACACACCACACCTGCAGACCCACATTGTGGGCATGGACACAAATATTGGAAGCTTGGCCGCTATTCCCAGACTTTGGAGCCCAGAGAGACACAGACACATGATGTACACAGCTAAGGCGGCATACGTGCAGACACACCAAGGCGCACACACATATCAGTTCACATGTACACAGATGCACAGCACACACACAGACGTCCATAGACAAGCACACACATGCAGACACAGTCACGTGCATGGAAACACGGTCACCTGCCTGCTCAGGGCCCCGAGTGCTGACATCCACACGACGTACACAAAGCCACCGGGTCTGTTTGCACACGTGCGCCCTGAGTCACAGCGTCAGCACCCTCCTGGGGACACCAAGCTTTCACTGCTGCCTCCTGTGACCTTCAGCGACCCTGTAAGGCACGTGGGGCCACGGGCTGATCCCCAATGTGCAGTGAGGTGCTAGAGCATAGAGGTGCCCACAGACCAGCTCCTGGGAGGAAAGTGGAATGGAATCCTGGTTTTAATTCTGGTCTTGCGTCTGCCCACTGCTAGCTCTCCACTGACCACTTGTGTGCCCATTGGTATGCACAGAGGCTCATGCCAAGGGGCCTCATGGCGATTAGACCAGAAGCTTTTTACAGATGAAGAGGCTGAGGCCTGGAGAGAAAACCCACAGGCCTTCTGTGGGCTGTGGAGAGCTCAGTGGAGGAACCTGCTTCTGGCCAGGCCACGGGGGCATGCGGAGACACAGTCGTGCGCAGAGCCCCGGGCACGTCCCAGGATGGGCACGTGGGCACCCTCCCTTCTCAACGTGGGCACCACAGGCTTGCTGGGGCCCAGTTGTGGTGTTTCCAGTCCTTTCCATGAATTCTCACAACAACATGGGAGGTAAGGGTGACCTATCCCACTTGGCATTTGAGGAAACTGCGGAGTAAAAAGATTAGGCCCAAATTTGAACAGGTCAGGATGGCAGGGGCATCTCCCAAAGTGGAGTCTAACACTTTCCATGACACAGCAGCTCACGGCTCCACACACGTCACCCACATCCCTCTCACACCTACACACACACACACTCGGCACAGCCCCCAGTAGAACATTCTCCCCAGTTCAGTGTAGTACCAGCTCCGCCCTCCCGAGGGGTCTCTTGAAGAAGGACGAGTTTGTTCAGGGCTTAACCTGTCCCCTGGCCCCCACCATCTCCCCTCAGTCAAGGAAATGAATTCCATGTGTGCCTGGTCCGGCTGCTCTGAAATCAGCCTCGGGGGTTTGGAAAGTAACCCTTTGATGTTGGAAGCCAGTTTAATGAGCTAGTTGTGGTTTGGTGTGGTTTTTTTTTTTTCCTGTAAGACAGAAGTCTCATTTTCCTAAGAGCCCAGGAATTATCACTCCCCTCCTTACCCTTCCCTGAGATCTTGGGAGCCCAAGACCTGGACTCCCAACACAGTGCTCACAGAGGTTAGGCCAGCTAGGGAGGAGAGGCAGGGAAGGAGGCAGCTCGCTCTGAACATTTGCTGTGGACAGAGCCCTGTGTTAGGAACAAGCCTCGTGTGGGCCCTCTCCAAACCCATTTTAGAGACGACAAAACAGAGGCTCTGAGAAGTGATGTGACAGGAGCAGGATGACCTCCTCTCTGGGCCTGGGCACTGCGACTGTGCAACGGGGACAGCGTTCTCGACGGAAGGAATAGCGAGCTCTATAATGAGCTCTGACAGTCAGAACCGTTTGTCAAGAACAAAGCACAACATGAAAGGAAGGGACTATTTCTATTTTTTTTATTGTATCTGTGTCAAGAGGCAAGTTTATCCGTAGGATTCACAGAGGAAAGCCATCAGTGACTATTGCCCTAGGGCACATATTAAATGGAGCCGGTTGGCTGCCAGAGAACTCAGCAAGGGAGTTTGTTGCAGGGGGTGGAGGAGGGAGAGGGCCTGGGGGTGTCCAAGCACAGGAGTCTCTGGGCTGGTGCTGGCCCCTGCCACACTCCATCCTGCTCCTCAGGGCCTGGCCGAGGCCCTCCCCGTACCCCAGGGTCCCGCTGTGCTCTGGAGGGCTTTGGCAAAGGCCACCTTGATCGCTTGGTTTATGAGCTCTTGCCAGGCATCCCTAGGGAAAAAGGATAGAAAAGAATAATAAATGCACCACCCAGAACAACAGTGGTGGGCATTCAGAGCCCACAGCTGATTACAAGGAGGCCCCTCACTGTCCTTGGCGTCTCCTGATTCCCGCAGCAGCCCAGCCACAGGCACACCACTGCCGTCCACACTTCCATCTGGAGGGGACGGGGCCCAGGGAGGTGAAGAGCCGCTCACTCCTTTACACGTGGGTCCAGAGGCCTCCCAGGAGTTGGGCAGCTAGCCCCAGCTCTGTGCCCTAACGTTCTGGGGTGAGGAGCTCTGTGGCTCTGGGGTTTTAACACAAGTCAGAGCGGGGACACTGGCTCCCCAGCCTGCGCACACTTTCACTTTCTCACCTGCTTCCCACATATGCCCAGAGGAGTGTGGAATGGGGTTATTGCCTGTGCACGGAGAAGGGAGCAAGGCGGTGCGTGACGGCCAGGGCCTCACGGCAGCTTGGCCGAGCTCCTTCTGAGCACAGCTGTCAAGGGCAGAGCGGAAAACAGGCCCCAGCGTGGAGGGTCTCCGGGACAGGTGACGGGAGGCCCTTCTGTGGGCTCCGCTGCCTTGGCCACGGCTATATCAAGCCACGAGGCGGGGGTTCCCCATCCCCTGGTCTCAACCAGCTTCCCCAAACAGCCCTCAAAATAAAGATAAGTAACTTCAGCAGATACAGCAAATACAGAAAGTAAGGACAAAAGCATTGTTAGAAAACGTGACTTAAAAATCAAACTATTTTTTAAAAAATCAAGTTTTAGCATACAGTTCAAGCAAAGATTCGGTAACTGCCTCATAAACAAAAGTCCAAGACATGTTCCCACCCAGCCAATCCTTCCTGCAGAGATTCTGTGTGGCTGTCTAAGCATCTCTCCGTGGGTCTATGGGTCTGTCTGTCTGTGATCTCACCCCCCAGTAAACGGAGGGGCACGTGGTGGTGTTTCCACGTGCACACGTATCTGATGCTTACGCAGGGTGGAGGGTGTGTGTGCACAGTCGGGTGTGCTTGGACTCCCGTTCCCCCACCTGCTGTATCTAAGTCCGTGGGCCTCAGTGGAATTCTTCTCTGCTTCCGAGAGGCCTGGGAGGCTCCCAGGTCAGGTCGAGCTCACTGGGCCTAATCTCCGCTCTCTTTCCTCCCTGAGCCAAGAAGATGAAAACGTTGCTGGCACTTTCTAAAGTTTCTGGCCTGGAGTGGAAAAGTCATCAGCTGAGAGAGCTCGGGGTGACACATAGCTGCCAGACCTGCTGGCTCCCACTGGGTGGGGGGGTGTCGGGAGAGAGAGAAGATGAAAGCTCAACTCCCTGGGAGTCTGTCACCTGCAGACCTGCAGGCGGATCGCCCAGCCAGCCAGACCCTCCTGGGGGAAGTTCCGTAAATGCATCAGCAAGGAAAATCAAGGAGTACCAAGAGCTTCAGGGACACAAGGCTGGGAGATGGGGGTGGGACGGCGGCAGGACTCTGTTTAGAGTGTGTGGTGAGAGCCTCTTCGCAAAGGAGGCAGCAACAGAGCTGAGACCTGCAGGACAGAAAGGGGCCAGGTGCAGGGCACAGCGAGAGTGAGGGCCCCGAGGCGGGAAGCCCAGGCAGTGCATCGTAAGAGGCATGAGGGACTAGGTGCAGGGCACAGCGAGAGTGAAGGCCCCGAGGCGGGAAGGTCAGTCGGTGCGTCTTAAGAGGCATGAGGGAGACCCCGAGGTGGTAACTCACAGTACCAGGTTCTAGAAAACTGAGCCCACGGGGCAGGCCCAGGCCCGACAGAGCAGGGCCTCAGAGGCAGCACGAAAGAGCTCAGGTAGGAAGACCCAGGGAGAAGGCAATGGCACCCCACTCCAGTACTCTTGCCTGGAAAATCCCATGGATGGAGGAGCCTGGAAGGCTGCAGTCCATGGGGTCGCTGAGGGTCAGACACGACTGAGCGACTTCCCTTTCACTTTTCACTTTCTTGCATTGGAGAAGGAAATGGCAACCCACTCCAGTGTTCTTGCCTGGAGAATCCCAGGGACGAGGGAGCCTGGTGGGCTGCCGTCTATCGGGTCACACAGAGTCGGACACGACTGAAGTGACTTAGCAGCAGCAGCAGGAAGACCCAGAGGGTGTTAGACCGGGACCCGCCACGTGAGTCACACGTGTGTCGTTATTCAACGATCACTCTGGCTACTGGGCAAAGATGGATAAGGGTGAAAGCTGAGAAGCTCCCGCAGCGGCCAGGAGAGAGGAGGTGATGGAGGAGCTGTCAGCTTGGGGCTGCGATGGAGGCAGGGCAGCGGAACTGGCTGACGTCTCCGGGACAACGTGTGGCTTTCTGACCGTGGATGGCGAGGCCACCCACGAGAAGAGAACTCTGGGGGAGGCCAGGCCTCCGGTGGACCTGGCGAGTCTGAGGTCCTGTGACAGCTCCAGAAGAAACTGTTGAGGGGGCAGCAAGAGCTCCACGGACCTGGAGCTCAGGGCGGGTTGGGGGCCGAGGCCTGGAGGGGAGGGGGGTGTCATCAGTGTCAGGAGACGAAGGGCCGCCTCGGGGAGGAGCTCTGTGCAGCCCCAGCGTGGAAGGGCTGGGGAGGGGAGAGGAGCGGCAGGGAGCCGGGGGAGGAGGAGATGGAGATCAGGGTCCACAGGCGGGGTGCCTCGGAGGCCTTGGAGAGCCTTTCTAGGAAGAGGGAGGAGGGGGAAAATGCTACTGCGCAGTCAGGTTGGGAACTAAAACTGCCCACGGAGCTGGTGACATGGGTGCAGGTCACCAGTGACCTCACAGAGCCTTCTGGGCGGGTAAGGGTGGAAGTCAGGCTGCGGGGGCCGGGCGGGAGTGGGCGAGGAGGAAGTGAGGTCAGCGTCAGCAGAGGGGCCTTCTGAGAAAAGTGTCTGCACGTGGAAGCAGAAACGGGCCGCTGCTGAGGATAGTAAGGTCAGAGGACAGTGGCTCTTGGAAGCTGGAAAGGCGGCTGGAGTACAGGACCTGGAGGGGCTGAGCAGGGCCAGGGGGCTGCAGCCATTTGCCTAGGGGAAGGCCCTGGGAGGTCAAGAGCCTACTCCAGGCCACAGAGCCCAGCCGGAGCCTGGTCCTCACCCAGCAAGCCTTCTGCCAAGTTGAAGGACCCAAGGCTCTGTGGAGGCTTCTGTGAACCCAAGCTGGTTTTGCACCCAGCAATCTGGAGTGTCCTTGTTATTTTTTTTAAAGGGTGCACCTGTGTGTGTTCTGCACCCCGGGGGCTTCTCCATATGCCAGTGTGTGTGTCCCCCTCTTCCTCCCTCGCTGGACCCCAGGGATGGAGATGAATGGGGCACTGCCTGCCCCCAGGCACGGCTCTGCCTGGCCTCCCTGGGGTCCCAAGGCCTGGGACACCCTAGCAGCGGGGGTAGGGAATGGCCACTCTGTCTGCCCTCAGCCCCTGTCCACACCAGTCCTTCCAGATGGAGGATGTGCCGCCGAGGCTGCTTCAGCACTCGCCTTTTCCCAGGAATCCCGTGTCTGCCCCACACGGGGTTTCTCATCTTTGAGAGATAGCAGGAGGGCAGCCTGGGATGGGGCCTGTCCTGGAAATGCTGAGAGGAGCCAGTTGAGATGGTAAAGAATCTGTCTACAATGCAGGAAACCCAGGTTCAATCCTTGAATGGGAAAGATCCCCTGGAGGAGAGCATGGCAACCCACTCCAGGATTCTTGCCTGGAGAATCCCATGCACAGAGGAGCCTGGTGCAGTCCATAGCGTTGCAAAGAGTCGGACATGACTGAAGCGACTGAGCACAGCAGAGCACAGCACCCTCCTGCCTCACCCGCGTTGCCCTCAGAGGAGGATGTGGGGTCGCAGAGGACAGAGGACAAAGGGAAGAGCCCAACGGCAAGGCAGGCACCAGCTCTCCGAGAATGTGCTTCTTTTGACCTCCTAAAATATGATCTTAAATTCCTCATCCGCAGAAATAATCTGAATGGTGACAAACGCCCAGTGATATTTATCAATGTATCACCTCGGGCTTCCTTGGCAGCTCAGATGGTAGAGTCTGCCTACAATGCAGGAGAACTAGGTTTGACCCCTGGGTGGGGAAGATCCCCTGGAGAAGGAAATGGCAACAGAGGGCATGGCAACCCACTCCAGTATTCTTGCCTGGAGAATTCCGTGGCAGAGGAGCCTGGCCGGCACAGTCAGTGGGGTCGCAAAGAGTGGGACACTGAGCGACTAACACTTTCACTTCACCTCTAACCGGCTCAGAATGGGAAGAGTCTCCATGCTCAGCAACAAGAGGGAGGTTGAGCCAATGGTGGTGCCCACATGCTGCAATCCCGAGGCTATAAGAATGAGTGTGTATGTGAAGTGCTCTGAATAATACAGAAGGGCGCTCAGGACGCTGAGCAGAGAACACAGACCAGAATGAGAAGTTATGGAGACAGAATGATCTCATTCATGAAAAACCTCCCAGAAACAGGCTGGCAGGAACCACGCTGAAGTACTAACAGCAACTGTCTCTCAGGAGCGGATAGATGGAGATTATTTAGTCATGAAACAATCCTGTATTTTCCAAGTTTTCCACACTAGGCAGGTAATACCTTTATAATTAGAAAAATAACAAGTGTCAAATTTCAAACCAAAGAGGCCAAGCTTTGGGGGGAAATTCCTCTTACTCACCCTGGTTTGATGTCCAGAGGTGTGGGGAGGGGTCTGGGGAAGCCTGCCTTCCCCACCAGCCCTTCCCCTGGAAGAGAGAGGAAAGGAGCTTAGTAGACCTCCTCAAGCAGACAGCAAGGGCAGAGGCGTGATTCCCACCGCTGGGAGAGCAGCCTAGAGCCTGGAGGCAGACTGTCTGGGTCCAAATCCTAGCTCTGTCACCAGCTAGCTGTGTGGCTTTGACCAACTTATATCACCTCTCTGTGCCTCCATTTCCTATATACTTTACAGAGTTGTTGTGAGGATTCAATGAATTTATGTTTATCCACTAGAGAAGTAAATAAATCATGAAACTTGAATTCTATAACCAGCAGACACAGAACACTAAGATCCCAGGATTCTGAGATCTATGAGTCTCCCGAAAAGCCAAAGGTCCCGGTGGTCTTCCCTGGAGTGGGGGTGCAGCTGCCTGGAGGTTAGAAGTGGAGGGGCCATGAGGGGTACAGGGATCAGGGCTGGCTGTCCTAGAAGTTTCATGTCCCGCCTGGCCCAGGGATGGGTATAGGCCCTTGGATCCCTCAGGTCAGGCCAGAGAACCTGAGGTCGGCAGGCTGCCGTCCCCACTCCCACTTTGCATCCCCTCCTGTCTTCAGAATCCTCCGCTCCTCAGGACTTCTAGCACCCACTCCCCTGGACAGGACATGCCTGCCCTTACTCCAGCTCACTCTCTCGTAACCTCAGCCTCCAGAGCAAAGTGTTCCACTTACACTGGCCCTCTCAGGCTACGTGACCCGGGGCAAGCTACTGCTCATCTGTGAGCTGCACCCTCCTGCTCTGACATCTCGCTGTGTAATGAAGTCAGTCCCGTGGGGCACCCAGTTGCCGGGGCCCAGTCACAGCCCTCAGCCTTTAAAGGCCTTGGTGGCTTCAGTAACTCAGTAGACCCGGCTCTACCTGAGGAATGGGGAAACGAACGGGGGTAGGGTAGGAAGAAAAGTCATTCATAGGATGGTACCATTATTAAATGTGAATATTAAAAAAAAAACAATACAGAGATGACCAATTCCTGCCTTTCTAGAGCTGATGGGCAGGGACAACCCAGCATCACTCTACAACATCAGAGGGTCAGCCGTGGGGCTGGTGGATGCACAGAGAAGACAGGATAGTTATTGTTGGGGGAAAGGAAGAAGAAGAGTATTCCTGGGTCAGGGCAGGCTTCAGTGAGAGCTGAGGTCTGTGCTAAGGTTCTGAAGGATGAGTAGGAGCCCAATAATGCTATGGAGAAGGCACAGGCTTTGGAGCCACCAGATCTAAGATCAACTCTGTGACTTTGGACACATCTCTTTGCATGTCTAATTTAATTTCCTCAACTATACAATAGGGACATGGATCCTCCTTTCATCATGCCTGTGGTAATAAATATGTTAATATCTGTTGGGCATCAGTACGCTCCGCAGGTAGGCCATCAGTAGAAGTAACTTCTCTGCCCCAGCACTTCTCCTCATGAGGAGCCAAATGAGGGTGTGGCTCCCAGGAAGAAACGTTTCCGCAGAACTAGGGGAGTCAGGGGAGAAGGCAATGGCACCCCACTCCAGTACTCTTGCCTGGAAAATCCCATGGATGGAGAAGCCTGGTAGGCTGCAGTCCATGGGGTCGCTGAGGGTCGGACATGACTGAGCGCTTCACTTAGACTTTTCACTTTCGTGCATTGGAGAAGGAAATGGCAACCCACTCCAGTGTTCTTACCTGGAGAATCCCAGGGACGGGGGAGCCTGGTGGGCTGCCGTCTAGGGGGTTGCACAGAGTCGGACACGACTGAAGTGACTTAGCAGCAGCAGCAGCAGGGGAGTCAGGAGGACATGGAAGGCGATCAGCTCCCAGGCTGGCCTTTTGCTCCAGCGACATCAGTCAGGTGAGAATCTCTCCCACTGCCCACAGAAACTGGACCTCTGGAGACATTTCCAATCAATCCCAGGAAAGAAAGTCTCTCGCCTTTATCTCAGTCTGCCCTCTGATGTCAATTTTGTAGCCTTCATCCAGGCTGAGCAGTGTCTGGACGGTGCTTCTGCTGACATGAATTCTGTATGCAGAGGAGAAAGGGGCTAGTCAAGTTACTACCTGGTGAGAGCATACCTAGTGTTTGGTAAAATCACTGAGCGCCCGTAACAGCCCCCGGTTCCAGCCAGCAAGGCACACAGTTCTGATTCATGCAATGCCCTTTGCCTGGCCCTCTTGTTCCCCAGTAGATTGTTGGGCACTAAAGCAGCAGTCTCAATAAAAAGCAAATTACGTGGATTGAGGTTAAGAAGAACACAAGCTGAAGTCAGAACACAAGCTGCAGTCGGAACATAATCTCTACTTGTAGGGAAGTCTTTGAAGGCTGATCAGTGCAGATAAGCACTTATTTTACTTTTAAGGGCAGGACTCCCTACTAAGGCCACCACATCTGGTTAAGCAAGATGCGTATGGAACGACATCAGAGAGCGCACCATCTATGCAGCCAGAGCAGAGGCTGAGCTTTTTCACTGCTATAATCAAGCCATCAGAGTGGCTCCTGATGCCGGAAGTGGCTAAAATGGCATCTTAAAAAATTGAAAGGGGTCCACTCACTGTGTGTGTGTGTGTGTGTGTGTGTGTGTGTACACGCGCGTGCGCACTCAGTCGTTTCTGACTGTATGCGACCCTATGGACTGTACCCTCCTGGCTCCTCTGTCCATGGGATTTCCCAGGTAAGAATACTGGAGTGGGTTACCATTTCCTTCTCCAGGGGATCTTCTTGATCCCGGGATTGAACCCACGTCTCCTACAGTGCAGGCAGATTCTTTACCACTGAGCCACCTGGGAAGCCCATTCATTTTAAAGATGGGGAAACCAAGACCTAGAGGAAGAGCGTTTTGGCTCAAGGACACTGTGCATGCTGGGTCCAGCTGAGAACCCAGGTTCCCTGCCCCTCAAGTCATTATTTTCCCTGCTAATTCTCTCATGAGATCATCACAAAAGCCCTGTGCTAAGTATTTTTTTTTTTTTTTTTTAAATAAGCGACATACATCATCTCCTTATACCGCAGTGGCTTTACTGGTAACTAGGGTACGCTGCCATCCGGTGGTGGCTTGGTTACTAAGCACTGATTCAAACAGCCAGGCTGTAGCTGGAGAAGGCAATGGCACCCCACTCCAGTACTCTTGCCTGGAAAATCCCGTGGACGGAGGAGCCTAGTAGGCTGCAGTCCATGGGGTTGCTAAGAGTCGGACACGACTGAGCGACTTCACTTTCACTTTTCACTTTCATGCATTGGAGAAGGAAATGACAACCCACTCCAGTGTTCTTGCCTGGAGAATCCCAGGGACGGGGGAGCCTGGTGGGTTGCCGTCTCTGGGGTTGCACAGAGTCGGACACGACTGAAGTGACTTAGCAGCCGGAGCAGCGGTTATTGAGAGACTCCCTCCCTGGACAGAATAGAAGTATGAGACACTCATGCAGCTCTGTAGACTCCATCCGGGATGCAGTGTTAAGAGTGTCCCCAAAGAGGCAAAACCGAGGCATGGTGACACCCATGACCCCTGCCATGCAGGGCCCTGAAACTCAAATGTGCCCAGTGAGCTCCTAGACCCAAGAGAAGACCCTGCAACAGTCTAGTCCTTCTCACCCTTCCCCCTAAACTGCTGTCCCCTCCCTACATTTTGGGCTCCAGCTACAGGGTGAGGATGAAGCTGTATGGCGTCTCCAGCAACACCCAGAGAAGAGGTGACATCTGTGCCTGGCTCTGGGCTGGGGGTAGGAGGACACAGAAAAATCTAGGCTCTGCTCTTAGGGAGCCCTCAGCCTGGTAGGGGGAGATGTGTAAACTATAACCAATGTCATGAAGAGGGACACACCAGAGCTGTGCCAGTCCAGAAAGGGGACTCTGACCCAGCCCTGAAGACTTCCTGGAGGAGGCGGTATATCAACTGTGTCTTGAAGGATAAGAAAATGAGTGGGCAGGGAACAGCAAGTACAAAGCCACAGAAGCAGAGAGCCCACATGCCTGTGGGAAATTGCAAGTGGCTGAGTATGGATGGAATACCAAGTGGGACACGAGGCTGCAGAGATTAGCAAGGGTCTTGGAGGCTGTGTGGGGCTGAGAAGTTTGGACTTTATGGGGTAGGGGCATGAGAAGGATATACTATAGTAGAGACCCCGAGGCATCTCCTAGTCCCCACCCCGCAGATATTTAGTTGTTTGCCTGACCACAAAAGGTCTCTGTCTTGCCTCTTCTATCAGCTTCTCACCAGGGACTTAGATGCCCTTGACAGATGCTGAGACCGAAAAAAAAAAAAAAGTGAATCTAAGCAAAACAGATTCTTTGATTTATAATATATTAGAAGCTTAAAATAATAGAATAAAATTGTTTTTAAAAATTATATTATGGAGTTTTAGAATCTCAGAATCTCATAACCCATTGGGTTGCCCCAGCCAGCACCTCAGGCAGGGCTGGGAGGCTCCCCCAGCCCCTTACCTGAGTGAAGGCCAGCCCTGATGCGAATGGGCACAGTGGGCACATGCCTCATCAGGAAGTCACCCACAGAGCTGAGGATGTCCAGGGCCATGTTGGCGATCTCGGCCGCGTGCCGGCTCCCGTTGCACCTGGGCAATCCTGAGGCCAACATGTAAGCATCCCCGATGGTCTCCACCTGGAAGTCACAGCCTTCGTGCTCCAGTAGAAGCACTCCCCTCCCTGGACTGATCCATGTGCCACACAAGGCCGCCTCTCAGGAACCCCTGGCCCACCCCTCGAGTCTCTGGCCCACAGTGGCATCTTTCCCAGCCTCTCTGGCAATGATCATGGCATCTGGTCCCATCACTTCATGGGAAATAGATGGGGAAACAGTGGAAACAGTGCCAGACTTTATTTTTTTAGGCTCCAAAATCACTGCAGATGGTGACTGCAGCCATGAAATTAAAAGACGCTTACTCCTTGGAAGAAAAGTTATGTCCAACCTAGATAGCATTTTCAAAAGCAGAGACATTACTTTGCCGACTAAGGTCCATCTAGTCAAGGCTATGGTTTTTCCTGTGGTCATGTATGGATGTGAGAGTTGGACTGTGAAGAAGGCTGAGCGCAGAAGAATTGATGCTTTTGAACTGTGGTGTTTACGCGACTGAGCGACTGAACTGAACTGAACTGGCAATGATTAAATCCGGATGTTTAAGATCACCTTTGTCTGAATTGAAGGCAACTGTGCCTGTCTCATCTCCTTTGAGCCCAGGCCATGAGCATCATGGCAGCAGAGCTGGGTGTGCCAACTGTACAATGCTGCAGCAGCAGATCAGGGCTTCATCTGGAGAGAAGCGCACGTATATTGGATGCATAGCCTACTTCCCCAATCCTTGATCTTCCAAGATGTACTCCAAGAATGTAGAGTTTGAAATCCTATAGATGGATATAAACCCTGGGTCTGCCATTTACCCTAGTCTAGCCACTTCACTTGTGCGAGCCTCTGTTCCTCTTATATGAAATGCATATTAAAGATAAAGTAGTAAAGGGGCAGTTTCATCATAGATGTTCAATAAGCAGAGACTTCAGTCTTTACCATCATCACCAGCACCACCATCATCATCTCCTGCACTAGCAGTTTTGGAGACAACAGAATCCCAGAGTCTTAGAACCAGGAGGGACTTTAAAAGGCCACCCATCAGCCTTCCCAGTGGCTGTCTGGGCCTGTTCACATCTCCTTCTTGAGGTGGCTGCTTCTCCCGCTAGGCAACTCTAATTCACAAAAGTTGAGTTGAACGGCAACTGCCTTTCACCTGCTGGCTCCAGCTCTACCCTCTGAACTCAAGCCACAACCCTTTCCTATTCTCAAGCTCATTCTCTATTCTTAAGATATCGTTTCAGTTCCTGGGGACACAGATGTGTGCCATGGCCTTCTCCCCTGGCCAAGCCAGCCAAGCTTGAAGGGAGCGACTCTACTTCTTGAATCTTCCCATTTGCAAGTTAAAGAGCCCCGCTCCTGCACTGCCCCTCCTTCAGCGGGCACCTGCCAGCATCACGGGACCTGAGGAGCAGAGCCTTCTCTCCAGCCAAGCGTGTGCACTCCCCCTTAGCACCTGGGACATGGAGTAACAGACTGGTTCCAAATCGGGAAAGGAGTACGTCAAGGCTGTACATTGTCGCCAGGCTTATTTAACTTATATGCAGAGTATGTCATGTGAAACCCTGGGCTGGATGAAGCACAAGCTGGAGTCAAGATTGCTGGGAGAAATATCAATAACCTCAGATATGCAGATGACACCACCCTTATGACAGAAAGTGAAGAAGAACTAAAGAGCCTCTTCATGAAAGTGAAAGAGGAGAGTGAAAAAGTTGGCTTAAAACTCAACATTCATTAAAACTAAGATCATGGCATCCAGTCCCATCACTTCATGGCAAACAGGTGGGGAAACAATGGAAACAGTGAGAGGCTTTACTTTTCGAGGATCCAAAATCACTGCAAGTGGTGGCTGCAGCTGTGAAATTAAAAGATGCTTGCTCCTTAGAAGAAAAGTTATGACCAACCTAGACAGCATATTAAGAAGTAGAGACATTACTTTGCCAACAAAGGTCCATCTAATCAAAGCTATGGTTTTTCCAATAGTCATGTATGGATATGAGAGTTGGACTATAAAGAAAGGTAAGCGCCAAAGAATTGATGCTTTTGAACTGTGATGTTGGAGAAGACTCTTGAGAGTCCCTTGGACTGCAAGGAGATCCAACCAGTCCATCCTAAAGGAAATCAGTCCTGAATATTCTCTGGAAGGACTGATGCTGAAGCTGAAACTCCAATACTTTGGCCACCTGATGCGAAGAGCTGACTCATTGGAAAAGACCCTGATGCTGGGAAAGATTGAGGGCAGGAGGAGACGGGGACGACAGAGGATGAGATGGCTGGACGGCATCATCGACTCGATGGACATGGGTTTGGGTGGACTCCAGGAGTTGGTGATGGACCGAGAGGCCTAGTGTGCTGCAGTCCATGGGGTCACAAAAAGTTGGACTCAACTGAGCAACTGAACTGAACCGAACTGAGTGATAATAATGATGATGCTTCTCATGTCCACAGGGGGTGCTGTAACTCAATACATCTCCTTCCCCATCATTAGCTGTGGACTGTGCCCTCCTAGCTCTGTCCCCCAACTTTCCCTCTCCCTCACTTGGGATATCTCTGCCCCAGTACCCAGGAGTGATCTGCCCTAATCACGCCCTATTGAGCTCAGATACTTAAATTTGCTCCCGACAGCCAATGGCTTAAAATTCACTCCCCGTGGAGCTAGCGATCAGGGATTCCCGTGATTTGTGGAATTCCTTGACTTACTCCCAACAATTGCTACTGGTTTTCCATGCTTCAGCCAAATGGGAACCTTTCTGCTCTCCAGAGACACTTAGCGCTTGCTCACCTCCAGGCCCTGATCGCCCCTGAAATGTTCTCTATCTGTTGAGATCTGGGCTCTCCATCAGCCCATTTCACATCATATTGAGACCATAAAGTCTCCCTCATCATCAGCTGGGAAACACGTTTCCTTCCTCGGGGATGTGCTCTCCATCTCCCTTCTATCATTCACTGTCGCCCACCCAGCACTTACTTGTGGGCTGGCATGAATGCGGCAGGGACAGGACACAGCTGCCCCCCTACTGTGTACATTTCCACAGAGGAGAGCCCTCCCACCTCATAGCCCAGAGGGAAGAATATGAGCAAGCCCTGGCTTTCCCTCTGCCCACACTCTTTTTCCTCACAGGAGGACGAGCACATTATCTGACTGGCAAGATGGGAAGAAGCACTAAGTAAGTGCTCCTTTAAATACTTATACAGCAGTCATTACATGACAGACACAATTCCAAACCCTTAATGCTTTTGATCTTCACAAAAATTCTGTGAGGCAGGTACTATTGCCATTTTGCAAACAGAAAATTGGGCCAGAGAGGTTAAGTCACTCGCCACCATCACACAGCACAGATGTGAGCTTGTTCAGTGCAAATCCAGAGCCCATGTTCTATGCTGCCTCTTGATGCACATGGCTTGGGCTCTTTCTCTTTCTCTTGTGGGGAGAATCTGCCTGCTATGTGGGGTTCCCTCTTTCCTGCCCTGCACATGGTTAGCACGTATGTCTGGGCCAAGTCCTGCCTCCCAGAGGCAGCCCAAGAGTCTTACTGCTCACTGGCCGCACTCCCAGCTCACCGGGTGTGCAGGGGCAGTTCAGGAATAGTACACTCGCTCTAGGCACCCAGCGCTGCCTCAGATGGGTGACCCAAGGTCCAAACTGGCGCGGAGGAGCAGGAGAAAGCCCCGAGGTGGCCGCACATCCAGCCTACATTCTCCAAGCTGCTAAGCTGAATTCTAGTCCTCCACCTGCCTGCCACCTGAGCGAGAAGGGAGGGTTTGATGTAATTAATAACCATCCTACAACGCTAGCAGCAGAAAGGTGACCAGGCACAGGCTCTGCTCTCTAGGAGCTCAGACTCCCAAAGACGATCCCCAGAGACTTCTGTTGCAGGGGGCACTCAGCTGCAACCGAGAGCTGCAGCTCCTTGTACACAGGTGTGGTCCTTTAGCAGCGGAGAGAACTCAGCCAGAGGAGAGGCTTCCATACTAACAGCCACAGACGTGAATTGCTGTGTGACCTTGGGTGAATCACCTACCTCTCTGAGCCTGTATCCTTATCTGTACAGTAGGGATAGTAATCCATCCCTCTGAGGGGCACTGCAAAGATTAAATGAGATATCCTGTGACAATCCCTAGGCCAAGTCAGTCCTCTGTTGATGCTTAACTGGTGCGTCTGCGTGAGTTCAGTTGCTCAGTCACGTCTGACTCTTTGCGACTCCAGGGATTATAGTTCACCAATCTCCTCTGCCCATGGGATTCTCCAGGCAAGAATACTGGAGTGGGTTGCCATGCCCTCCTCCACAAGATCTTCCCAATCCAGGGATAGAACCCGCATCTCCTGCATGCTCTGCTTTGGCAGGCAGATTCTTCACCACTGGCGCCACCTCCCCCTATTCCGTACTTTCAGGAGGAGGCCTCAGTGCCAGTACATGCTGTGCTCATCATCGCGTTGGTGTGAACGACAGCACCTTCTCTCACATTCTGCTCAATCCACAGGACCACCCTAAGCCAGAGTCACTTTCACCTCTGCTTTACAAATGGAAGCTTGAGGCTCAGAGAGGTGAAGTGATGTGCTCAGAGTGGCTCAGCCATGTGGGTGGGGCCAGGCTCACCCTCTGGGCTGAGGACTGGAGTATAAGCCCTTTCTTCCCCACTCTCCCTCCATACCTCCGCATGCAACCCCCCGCCACGCCCCAGCCACCCCCCCAACCCGGCAGCCCACAGGGCCCTGCTGTGGAGTTCTGTCCATGAAAGTGCTCTTTCAGTACCTGCTGGGAGGGAATCGCAGACCCGTGGGGAACCAGGAAATGATCGCCTGGCTGCCTCCCAGCCCAGACCGGATTAAAGAGCAGTAACCAGATCCTGCTGGAATGGAGGGGAATCCAAGGCAGCTGAGTGAGCGATGAGAGAGGCGCCTGCGCTTGGGAAGGACCTGGCCTCCCGTTTCCCCACATCTGGACGGGTGTGCAGCCTTGTTTTATTTCATTCCGCTCTGCCAGAAAGATGCAGACCTCCTGGCCAGAGTTCAGAGCAGATCAGAAAGCGTGATTCAGAGCTGAGAGGGACACATGTGTGAGAAAAGACTAGCAGGAGAGGAAGAGACAAGGCCAGGGGTGACTCAGGGCACATCAAAGCTGCAGGGCCCAGCAAGACGGGATGAGGAATCTTTTCCTAGGCTCTGGAGGCAAGAGGGGAACACAGCCAGCATGACAGAGAATGCCTCAGGCCGTGGGCTGGGGCAGGAACGTGGAGTCCTGAATGGGAAATGGGAGGAAAGCTGCGTGCTAGGAATGTCAGCAGCTCAGGTCTCCGCTGGTCAGTGTGGGGCAGTGGAGGTGGACTTGGCAGGCTCCTGTTCTGGCTCTGTCACCTATCAGCTGTGGGATCTCAGGCAAGTCATTTCCCTCTCTGGGCCTTAGTGAGCTCCTCATTTAGTCAACACATATTTTCTGAGGACCCACCACATGTTGGACATTGCCACGCACTGGGGACAGAGTGGTTTAGGTTGGAACCGACACGTCCATCGAGCATCACACCAGCGCTCCTAACCATGTGTGCGAGGGCAGGGAAGCTAACCTGACACCAGGAGGGAGCAGAAGAGGAGGGTGAGCAGGGTTCCAGGAGGAGGGAACAGCATGTGTGAGGACCTCGTGGCTAGAGAGAGCAAGAGAGCAAAGCCGGTGCGAGGAATGCAGAGGGCCCAGGGGCAGAGAGAGAGTCACTGGGGAGGGAGGCGGGGCGCACTCCTGGAGGGCCGCCTGTGACCCTGCGGCTTTATCCTCAGGAGGTCTGGGTCCTGGGAGGACCATGAGCCCTGAGGAAGCTAGTGTTCAGGACCAGAATGTCCAAGTTCAAGTCTCAGCTTCACGTCCTGCTGAGACCAGCTGCTCAATCCCTTGTTTCTTCATCTGCAAGTTAGGGGTGCTAGTACCCACCTCACAGCTTGCCATGTTGTTATGGTGATCAAACAGTACAATGCATATAAGGCATCTAGACTGCATACCAGTGTGTGGTATACAGTAAGCGCTCAATAAATACTGGTGACTAGTGCTGCCTCGATACTGTGTGTAATGCTATCAGCAGGTTACCTGGCACCTCGAAGAGTTAGTTCTCACCTCTGAAACTTCCCACCCATGCACCCTTCCCTTCCTGGCTTCAGCCCAGCCCAGGGCCTGGCCCTCTCCAGCCCGTCTTCCTGGAGGGCTGTGGCAGGAAGGGGGCTGACAGGTCACAAATGAAGGCGAAGGACAGGGGAGCCAGGGCATGGCTGTCTCCTGGGAGCTCCTCCCCACCTCCTCCACCATGTCTGAGGCTGATCTGGGACCCCAAACAATGGGATCAGAATAGGGGCAGGGTTGGGTTGGGAAGGCCCCCGTGGCGGGCAGAGAGGGCAGAAGGCTATTCACTTTCACAGGCTCACAGCTTTACACAGAATTTCTACCAGGGGGAGACAATCTGCCCATCCGTCTATGAACCCCCTGGGACAGGAATCATTATTCCTGTTTTATATTAATAGATAAGGAAACAGAGGCCCAGAGACGGGAAAGTCCCTGTGTCACCAAAGTGACACAGAAGCTGGTGTCTGAAACCCAGGATTGAAAGGTACACAGGGACTAGATCACGGAGGGGGTTGATGACTCTGCCAAGGCCCCTGCTGCCCCCTCCAGGGTCTCCCACCCACTTCCACTGATAGCCCACTTCATGTCCAGCCAGCAAAGCCCACTTAGCATTTCTCACACTTACTAGGGCCACCCTCTCAAGCCTCAAAATTTAGTGCATTATTACCCCATTGCTTGCCCTGAGGAACCACACCCAGGATGGACAATGCTAGGAAGACAGCACCTCTTCCAGGAAGGCTTCCTTGCCTTCCTTTACCCTAAACATCTACTCCTAGCTGGATGAGAGACCCTCTCAGCCTCCTCTGCCTCCCCAGATCATCAATTTCATAGTGGGTTGTCTTCCTCTTTTACCGACAGCACTGAGAGCTCGCTGTTGGCAGGCACAGAAGCTGATTCATCTGTCGACCCTCACCTGGAACAAATAGAATTTATTTTTCTACTTCTTGAATCTGAGCTGGCCTTTTGACTTACTTTGACCAATAGAATATGTCAAAAATAATGTACCCAATTTCAGCTTAGACTTCAAGAGACTTCTGGACTTCTGCCTTCTCTCTCAGAACTCTGCCACACCTTTTAAATAATACCAACTCGCCTGCTGGAGGGTGAGGTCCCATATGGACCAGAACTGAGTTGTCTCAGCCAAGGCACCCAGAGTCCAGCCAAAATCAGCAGAGCTGCCTCTCACCCACACTGACCACAGATGTGGATGTATGAGTGAGCCCAGCCGAATCCAGAGAATTTTCTAGCTGGACCTATAGACTTGTGAGCAAGAATAGATGCATACTGTTTTACACTATTGGGTTTGGGTGTTGTTTGTTACACAGCAATAACTTATTGATAAAAGATGCATAAGTAAATGACTGGAAATATAGGTATGATGCAAACACAATGTAGAAGAGAGAAAGAGAAGGAATGCCTGCCTCCTACTCCTCTTACCTTATACACATCATGGTTGCCCAGAACCTCATCAGTGTGTAGAGGTCATTGAGCAAGCCCACCTCCTCAATGGGCTCACTCAGGGATTAGATGGTGGTAAAGCCCCCGTCACTGAAGTATATGGTAACCTGATCAAAGTACTCTGGCTCCACGGCTGCCCCCATTTTCAGAGCTTCAGTCACAGACCTGCAGGGATAAGAAGGGCCAGAGTCACAAGATGGGAGGACCCTCTTTCCACAGTTGGAAGTGAGGGAGGGATACTTGTGGGAAAGTCCTGGAATGAGTGTCAGGGGGTCTGGGACAGGTCTGCTGTGTGCTGGTTCCCCTGCAGCAAATACCTGCCCCTCTCTGGACATTACTTCCTCTGAAGTCAGATGGGGGACACTGCACCTTGTCCTTGTTCCCAAAGGAAAGAGGCAGCAGAAGTTCAATACTCATGTGCACAGCACAGTGCCCAATGCATGCAAGGGCTCTATGAAAATATGATGGGTAAATAAACAACAAATGAACTGAACCAGTTCACGGAACCCAGCTTTACTGAGTACCTGCTATGGCCCAGCTCCCCAGGTCCCATGCTCAGAGGCAGTGAGGCTAGAGGCACAATCAAGTCCACTCACGGGGGCAGCATCCGAGAGAGCCACCTTTCTATCCTCTGTCTCTCCAGCTCCAGCTCCTCAGTCTGCTCCTGGATCAGGTCCTCCAGGCTTTGGGAATACTTCTCCAGCATCCGCAGCATAGGGTCAGCAACACTGGTCTTCTTGCCTTGGTTGATGCTTTTGAACTGAAAATGGAATGAAAATCCCAATTTATCCATGAAGATCAGCAGAGCACTTGGCCCTCAGGTTGAGAATCTAGGCCACAGGAATGAACCAGATATAGTCCCTGCCCAGAAGAGTTGGATGGCGGGGAGCAGGTAGGTAATAGGCGAGGGGTGGCAGCTCTGACAAGGGAAAGCAGAGACAACAGGGAGGGAAAATGGGCTAGTTCTCTGTGAGGCAGAGAGGCATGGAGAGGACTTTGCAAAGGAACCCATGCCCAGCATTGTATCACCATTAACAAACACTTTGGTTCTTACAAAAACACTGTGGAATAGGCATTCTTTGTTCTCAAAGATAAGTTGGTTGGGTGAATGGATAGATGGGTAGATACGCAGAAGCATTATATGTAGGTTGTTCATGTATATAATCTATTTCTACCTCTTTATTTCTCTGTTAAAAAAATTTTTTTACAAAACAAAATTATAAATATGTCAGGGCACTTAGAAAGCATCACTACGAACAAAGCTAGTGGAGGTGATAGAATTCCAGTTGAGCTGTTTCAAATCCTGAAAGATGATGCTGTGAAAGTGCTGCACTCAACATGCCAGCAAATTTGGAAAACTCAGCAGTGGCCACAGGACTGGAAAAGGTCAGTTTTCATTCCAATTCCAAAGAAAGGCAATGCCAAAGAATGCTCAAACTACCGCACAATTGCACTCATCTCACATGCTAGTAAAGTAATGCTCAAAATTCTCCAAGCCAGGCTTCAGCAATACATGAACCGTGAACTCCCTGATGTTCAAGCTGGTTTTAGAAAAGGCAGAGGAACCAGAGATCAAATTGCCAACATCCGCTGGATCATGGAAAAAGCAAGAGAGTTCCAGAAAAACATCTACTTCTGCTTTATTGACTATGCCAAAGCCTTTGATGGATTTCTTTGGAAGGAATGATGCTGAAGCTGAAACTCCAGTACTTTGGCCACCTGATGCGAAGAGTTGACTCATTGGAAAAGACTCTGATGCTGGGAGGGATTGGGGGCAGGAGAAGAAGGGGACGACAGAGGATGAGATGGCTGGATGGCATCACTGACTCAATGGACGTGAGTCTGAGTGACCTCCGGGAGATGGTGATGAACAAGGAGGCCTGGCGTACTGCGATTCAAGGGGTCGCAAAGAGTCGGACACGACTGAGTGACTGAACTGAACTGAACTGAAGGGCACTGAGACCAAAGGAAAGCAAAAGCTAAAGAAGTTAATCCAGGAGTGAGGTCTATATGTAAAATGCAGGCTACAATTTGGTCACAATTTTGGATATAAGCTCCCTAGCAACAAAGAAAGGAGAAGGCAATGGCACCCCACTCCAGTACTCTTGCCTGGAAAATCCCATGGACGGAGGAGCCTGGTGGGCTGCAGTCCATGGGGTCATTAAGAGTCAGATACGACTGAGCGACTTCAATTTCTCTTTTCACTTTCATGCATTGGAGAAGGAAATGGCGACCCACTCCAGTGTTCTTGCCTGGAGAATCCCAGGGACGGGGGAGCCTGGTGGGCTGCTGCCTATGGGGTCGCACAGGGTCGGACATGACTGAAGTGACTTAGCAGCAGCAACAAAGAAAAGAGGGAAACATCGATTACATAATATATGGAGTCCATGAGACAATGGCGCATTAAACTAGTCTCCCAGAAGGAACACAATAACTGCTGGTGCTGAGCAAAGATAAGTACCTCTCCTAGGTCTTTGTAAGATGATATTATAAACTGTACCTTCAACAACAACCTTAGAGGAAACCTTGTTTCCTAAGGAGACTTACTAGCACTTTCCCCAGTGTGGTTTGTACCTTACCAAAGTGCAATCAGTAGGAAAATCAAATTAATGATGATCAAAGTGGAAGAGTTTATTCCTGTCTAAATCCAGCATCTTGACCTCTGCGTGTGTGTGTGTGTGTGTAGGTGTTTATTCCAACCTTCACTAATACTGCTTTTCTCAGGCAAACATCTGTAAGGTGGGGAGTGTCAGCAGCCCCTGAAAAGCACATATTTTGTACTGACCATTAGAGGCAGAGGCACAAGCTTTAGGTCAGTTGCCATGGGTGTGACAGCTACTGACCCCGAGTCAGCAACATGGACAAGAAGCTGACTGCAAGATCAACTCTGCAAGGGGAATTCCCATTTTATAAAGAAGAAACAAAGGATCTGAGAAGTACAACTTGCTGAGAACAACATAATGGTGGAACTGAGTTTCGAACAGAGGTCTGTTATATATCAATTCTATCACCAGCCACCCCACTGAATTATTTTATCGTTTGGAGTGTGTTTTCCATTGTTTCCCTTGCATTGCCCAGGAACAAAATCATAGGATATGCAAACACAATTATTTTTTTCTTCGTTGTTGCTGTTTAGCTTCTCAGTCACGTCAGGTTCTTGCAATCCCATGGACTGTAATCTGCCAGGCTCCTCTGTCCATGGGACTTCCCAGGCAAGTGGGTTGCCATTTCCTTTTCCAAGGGATCTTCCTGACCCAAGGATCGAACCCAAGTCTCCTGCACTGGCGGGCAGATTCTTTACCACTAAACCACAAGGGAAGCCCATTTTCTTTTTCCTTTACAACATTCATTTTCTTGCTTAGTTACATTGGCTGATACTCCCAGAACAATCTTCTATGAACACTGTTTAAGTCTTTCAACTCCAGGATCAGTGCTCTTTCTCCTCATTCTCTCCTCAGAAATGAAACTTTTTTTTTTCTTAGTTATTTCACTTGATGGTCCCACCAGTGTGCCCAGGTGGATCAGAGTTAGTCCTTTTAGACATCACCTAAGGAGATCTGAGGCTCAATGGTGGAATCAGTTTGGCCAAGGTCAAGTAGTAGGTAAGTGGAAGCACAGATCTGAATGCAGGCTCTCTGACCCTTAGCCTCCCCACAGTGAGATATGGTTCTCATCTTCTGCGTGTGGAGTACATCATGTGCCAGTCTCTGCCTTCTCTGCCACTGAACCTGCGGCAGGCTTTCCCACAGTCACCCCTCACTCAGGGTAAGAGCCTTCTTCCCCACCTCACTAGCCACGGCAATCTCTAACCCTGGAAAGATTCTAGGCTGGTGTTTTAAAAATTGTGTTTTTGGCCTAGGTCTGCCACCCACCCTCACAGGGACCACTGAGAGCTCGTTCACTCTGAGGTCCAGATTTCCCATAAGATGCCTGTGTGTTTCTCCTGTCTTTCTATCTCTCGCTCCCTCATCACCTGTCTGGATGCCACTCCGGCTCACTGAACCTCTCCTTGGCAAAATTCCACCGTGGCTAGGGAGTGGAGGGCAGGAAATAGGAGGCACAAAAGCTGTCACTGCAGGCTTGATGAGTTGGCCCTGTGAGATCCGTTAGCTGGCTCAGTCAGGTCCACACACGCCACGCCCGCCCAGCAAACTCCAGGCTTGCCTCACTCCTCCCGGTGCAGTCCCCAAGGCAGGCCGGCGGTGGGAGGGGCAGCCCCCACCACACCTTCCACTCCTTGATGCAGGAACCAGTGCTGCCTCCACGGCCACAAATGGCCCCTCTGCTCTGGTGCCAGGAGGCCTGGCGTGGGGTCAGGGTTCCTAGCATCAGTGCTGCAGAGACAAACGTGGGTCTATGTTCCAGCCCCAAATTTCACTTCCTTGGTTACCTTTGGCAAGTCCCATCACTTCGCCATGCCTCAGTTTCTCTCTTGTAAACCCCAGATAATAGCAATGCTTCCTTGGAGAGCTATCAGGGGGGTATAAAATATAAGCAGAGGACTTAGCATGCAGCTTGGCACTCAGGAAGGGAGTGTCTATGGACCTGGAGTTCTGAGAAAGATTCCCTCAGATGGTAGACCTCGGGTTCCACCCTCAGGGGTGATGATGCTGGCCCATTGCCCCCTCTATGCACAGAGTTTCCAGGCCCCTGGGAGAGGGGGGCCCTCACTGAGCAAAGTGAGGTGAACTGATTCGCTGCTTCTTGTGAGTAGCCAGCTCCTCTGGTGGCACTGAACTGGCTATAGATCTGGTCCAGACTGGGTCTGTCCTCTGGAGACTCCCCCAACACTGCTCCTTTCCTGGATGCACTCAGGTGGCCCTTGGCCAGGGGATACCAGGGGCTGGTGCAGGGGAGGGGGAGATACCACCTTCCTGATGATTTCTGCAACAAACACAGACCAGCCAGTGGGGCTGAGGTCCCCAGGATGGCTGGTGGTAAGGCATAGGCCTGGGATCCTGAGATGGAGGGCAGGGTGGCCCTGTGGGGTGTGGATACCAGGCCGTGAGAGTGTTCCTCAGCCTCTTGTTCTCTGCTCCAGGGCATGCTGGCCTGCGGTCCAGGATTGCTGTTTTCCTGGGCCCATTCCACAGTGTGGCGGGGGAAGGGATCTCAGCTCGGAGCTTGGAGAATGGGGCTTGAATTTTGAATCCTCCACCACCTCTCCATGAGATGGTGAACAACACAGCCATCTCTCTGAGCCTTGGTCTCCCCATCTATGAAGTGAGCTTAACAAACTGCCTTCGTGAGATGAGTGCTGAGGAAGGAAATGACAGGTGCTAGATATTGGGGTGCTAAGTTCACCCCAGCCCGTGAACCCTGCACAACTTGCTGCTGCTCTGTTGCCAGCAATGTCTGAGAACGTGCTCACGACCTGGGCACTGCAGATCTGTCTGGCAGCCCCACCACCCGGAGGCCATCTGGTGTCGACTCTGCACAACTGTGAGGCAAGACTCTCTGCCCTGCACGTTCGCCATCATCATGACTCTTTTCCCAGGACAGTCCCTGCTGCGGCTCTTCCTGTGCCCGTCCCACATGATAAAGACCGCAGACTGAGTCGAGATCTGATGGATCAGCGATCCAGCTCTGTCTCTGTCACTCGCTATCACTCTGTGCCTTGGTTTTCCCACCTCGGGCAGCCCTAGGGGTGCCTCAGGTTGCTGAGAGATTCATGGGCACACCGGGAGGAGGAGATGCTGGGTACAAAGCTCAGGCCTTCAGCGGCACAGGAGATGTCGAGATTATCCTTCTAATCCTGTGCAAGCTATGATATGTCTCTGAACCTCAGTCCCCTCACCCAATGATAATAGGACAGACCTCACAGGGCCGTTAGGGGTGGAACAGGGTCATCTCTGAGGAGGGCTGGGACCCTCCTCAGAGGAGGCAAAGAGGTGGGTTCCTTGGAGAGAAAGTTCCTTGGAGAGTGAAGAGAAGCTTCTCTCTGGATTTCCCTTTGCCAACCTCCTTATTGGGGGAAGCCCATGATTCACTGTCCCATTTTACAGACAGGGAAACTGAGGTTCCGAGGAGGTGGTAACATCGGTCAACTGAGCCACAGGGCCAGTAAAAAGTAGATGCTAGTAGTGGACCTGCTATCCTCCCAGCCTGCACTTTTTTCTCTGCCCAGAGGCTCCCAGTCTGCAGGCGTCAGACCCTGAGGGCCTCTGAGTAGAGGATCTAGGAAGCTGTATATGCTTATACAGGAGTGTGCACAGATGGAGCCCATAATGTCACACACACACACACACTTGCCCAGCTCTTTTTCAAAAGCATTCTAATGGTGTTGTGATGAATAAAATACAGATCCATTTCAAAGTGTTGCTTATTTCAGAGCAGATTTTTGTTTCTGGGCATTTTCTCAGTCACCAGATACTGAAAGTCAGATAGTAGCATGTGAGGCTCCAAACTTTTTTGTCATTAAAGTGGAGTTCTCGCAGGTGGTCATGTTGGGAACCCATAGCTGAGGCCAGGCCAGATTTCTTTTTCCCTCCCCGTGCTGAGCCCACTGTCCACATCCAGCCCATCACTGGGATGGATCAGTCTTGCTGGCCACTGACCAAGAGGCTGCACATCCAGCTCCATGGAAAAGATGCTTTCTGGATGACTCCAGGAGGTTTTAGGCCAACACGACTGAGCCCACTGGGATCCCAGACCCACAGCTTCCTGCTGGGGAGTTCTGCCCCTCTCTGAGCTTCACTGCTTTCATCTCTGAAAAGAGTGCACTTACCACCTCACAGCATTGTCCATTGGCATCACACATATGCGAGTGCTTAGAAGGCAATGGCACCCCACTCCAGTACTCTTGCTTGGAAAATCCCATGGATGGAGGAGCCTGGTAGGCTGCAGTCCATGGGATCTCAAAGTCGGACATGACTGAGCAACTTCACTTTCACTTTTCACTCTCATGCACTGGAAAGGGAAATGGCAACCCGCTCCAGTGTTCTTGCCTGGAGAATCCCAGGGACAGGGGAGCCTGGTGGGCTGCCGTCTCTGGGGTCGCACAGAGTCGGACACGACTGAAGCGACTTAGCAGCAGCAGCAGCAGGAAACCACAAGTGTCCACCCCCACCACAGAATCTTAAAAAGATGCTATTTCTGGGACTTCCTTGGTGGTCCAGTGGTTAAGAATCTGCCAGCCATTGCAGGGTACAGGGGTTCCATCCCTGGTCAGGGAAGATTCCACATGCTGCAGAGCAGTTAAGCCCAAACACCATGACTGCTGAGCCCAAGCTCTAGAGCCCACGAGTCACAATTACTGAGCACCGCAACAAAGAGTAGTCCCCCACTCACCGCAGCTAGAGACAAGCCCACTCACAGCAACGAAGACCTAGCACAGCCAAAAATAAATAAATAAATATTAATTAATTTTTTTTCAAAGATGCTATTTCTTAGAGCAAGGAGGTCTGCTTCTCAGTAGGAGAGTGGAAAGAACCTGGGCTATTCCCCACTCACATACCCCTAAAACCACCCAGGGTCTAGTGTGTACCAGGCTCTTGTCTAAAGCATTTCACTGAATCCTCACAAATACTCTTGGAGCTAGGCATCATGGTCCCTATTTTACGAATGAAAAAAACTGAAGCTCAGAGTCTCAAAGAGATTTACTCAGAGTCATGAGGTGAATTGGTGTAGAGCTGGGCTCAAGTCCATGTCCCCCAAAGGCTGTGCTCTGGACATTTCACTCCCTGAGACCAGGAGAAGTTCAGCCAGGAAGCAGCAGGTCTGGGATTGACAGCCCAGTGCAGGGGTGACCCTGGGGTCCCCGAAGTCTGAAGAGCAGTGGCCTGAAGGGCCCTGCCTGGCAGCATGACTCACAGACCCATCTGGCTGTTCACTTTCCCACCCCCTCAGCAGGCAGATGTCAGCAAGTTGGGGGGGGGGGCAGCCAAGGAGAGTTGAACAAATGGTGTGACCAAGCCCTTCCCCTTCCCACTCCTCCACCCCATAAATTTGGGACCTGGAATGCTCATGATTCATGGAGCAATACTTTGGTGGAGAAAAGAAGTGAGGCCAGGCCTCCCTGTGAGGTAGATTCTCCATCTGGGGGGGGAGGAAAGTGGGCTCCATCACTCCCTCACTGCCTGTGCTGGTGGGCTGAAAGGCAGGGTATCCGTGGGACAGGTCCCCGGGATTGGACGGAAGCAGCTGGGGTGGAGGGGGGGCCACAGGCTGCTGAAAGAGCCCAGGGAGCCCTGAGAGGGAGCACAGACGCAGAGGCAGCGTTTCTGAAGTTGGGCCCTGGCACTGGGGTCTGCAGAGGAAAAAATGTGCAAGACCAGGTGATGACGGGGAAGGTGTGAGTGATTACCCCAGAAGCACAAAGACACGTGCTGAGGGGGTGGGAAGGGAGCAGCCAGACGGGTCTGTGAGCCATGCTGCCAGGCAGGGCCCTTCAGCCAGTGCTCTTCAGACTTCAGGGACCCCAGGGTCACCCTGCACTGGGCTGTCAATCCCAGACCTGCTGCTTCCTGGCTGAACTTCTCCTGGTCTCAGGGAGTGAAATGTCCAGAGCACAGCCTTTGGGGGACATGGACTTGAGCCCAGCTCTACACCAATTCACCTCATGACTCTGAGTAAATCTCTTTCAGACTCTGAGCTTCCCCACTCAAGCAGAAGACCAAGTCTCCAAACACCCAGCAGACTGGTGACATCAGACAGGGATTGGATGCCTGACACATTTTAAAATTGATCCCCACTCTAAAGACGGGAAAACTGAGGCTGAGAGAGGGTAAGTAATTAGTGTAAGGTCATGCAGTAAGTGATCCAGGGGAAGAACTGAGGTTTCCTTAGACACAAAGTCTGTGCTGGGCAGCTGGATGGTTAGGGTCTAACGACCTCTGGACATGGCAATAACATTGGGAGAGGAAGAAAGGGGTTGGGCTTCTACCCAGAAACCAATGTTTTTAGTTCTAGAGATGGGTGAGCTGCCATTTTGGTAGTTGCTAAAGGCTGCTTGGCTTAAGCCAAAGAAACCCGTATCTCATCATCAAATCAGGCATGTGTGTCTCTGTGGTTATTTTCAGGCCCTGATTTCCTGATGCTCACAGAGCTACTCAGCTACGTGGGGACTCTGTCAGAGACAGGCCGAGAAAGGAGGAGGAGGATGGTGTACCTTCCGCTGGGAGCCCCAAGGAACTGTAGGGCAGGCCTCGAGTCAGCACCTCCTGCAGGATAGTGCTGATGCTGAAGGTGTCTCCACTGAGGGTGCCCTGCCTGGGTGCTCTGGGCCCCGCAGCAGCTCTGGAGCCGTCCACAGCAGTTCTGCAATCACAAGGCAGGGCCGCCCAAGCTGGCCAAGCTAGGTGGGTGCTTCATAATGTCGTGTCATTGCCCTGTCCCTACAGTCCCAGAGGAGGGAGGTGCTTCTGTCCTCCCCCATTCACAGGTAAGGGTCCTGAGGCTGAGAGAGAAAGCTATCCACCCCAGGTCACACCACAGGAAGTGCTTGAGGACCAGGCATCTCCCCCTCTCCCCTCCCTCCAAGCGCCTGGCTTAAACAGAGGCCTCAGCACCTACTGGCAGCCCCCTGCCCACCCCTGAGCTGACCTTCTGGGGCTGGCTGGGGGCAGGGAGCTCTCTGAGCATCCAGGAGCTCCGCATAACCGTGGTCAGTGACCTTCAGCACAAAGCGCCCGTCCACCACGCAGTTTGGGGGCTTGAGGCGGCCATGAGGGAAACGCCGATGGTGTAGATACCTCACCCCCTAGTAGAGCGGAATCATGAGGGTCCCGTAGGCCTGCGGTGAATGAGAAGGACTCCTGCCTCTCTCAGAATTCCCAGGAAATCTCGCTGCGTCCCTTCACCCTTTGCCACACTGTTCAGATTTTTCTCAATAAGACAAAGTGGAAAATGAGGCCTGGGAAATGAGCCTCTCTTGTCTCCCTTCCCTCCCTGTTGCCCCCACAGCTCCAGGCCTGGGAAGGGTTCTCACATGGATCAAATCCAGCAGCAGGGAGGCCCTGAAGGTCCAGTCCAGCCGCAGAGCCTCCTTCCTCAGCAGATCCTCCAGGTTGCCCCGAGCACAGTGCTCCAACACCAGAGCACTAACCCAGGGGCCATGAAGAAGTCCCGGAAGGTGGTGATGTTCTCATGCCGCAGCTCCCGCATCTGCCAGGACAAGGGCACCTCAGCAGCCCCTGGGGACTCTCAAAGGGTGGACATCTGGCCCCCTGTGCTTAGAACCCAGCACAGGGCTGGACACAGAGAGGCCTCAGAAATGTTGGATGGAAGTGATGGGTGGCTGGATGGATGAATGGATGGGGTAGATAAAGGATGAGGGGGTGGATGGATGGATGATGGATGGATCACAAATGTGTAGATGGATGACGAGTGTGTGGATGGATGATGGATGGAGGGATGGACGGATGGATGAGCCAGTGAAATGAGGGCGTGGAAGCATCATGGATGAATAACTCAATACACCACAGAATATGGATCTAGGCCTATTCTCCACCTAAGTGACATCATGGCCCGTAAAACTGTAAAATCTCTCCCCAAGACTCAGAGACAGATGAGGAGAAGAACCGAAGGGATCAGGAACAAGCAGAAAGCAGCCCAGCAGGTCAGAGAACTCAAGCCCCGCCAGCTAGGCTAGCATTTGCCCGAGCAGGAAGGAGGGAAACACTGTCTGGCATGGCTTTCCTCTCAGATACAGTTGAGGGGTCAGCTAAGTAAGGGGACCTGAATACTCTCCCTACCTCCCTAGAGGTTTGCATGCTGATTAGTATATGTGGTGAGGTAAGAATGGCTTCAGATCCTTTAACCCTGCTGCCATCAAGAGGTTGGGACTCTGACCCCTCCCTTTGAATCTGCGTTGGCCAGTAGAACATGGTGGAAGTGAACTTGTGTGTTTTGGGTCCATTTTCTGTTTCTGGGAGCCCTCTTTGTTGGAGGATTGAATGTTCATAAGAAGTCCTTCCATCTCAAATCACCCCACTGGTGAGATCATATGGAGAGGCCGTGAGACTATACTGAGTGGAGAAGCAGATTCTGTTGAGTACACTTTTCCAACCGTGCCGGGGGCCAGTGTGAGGAATCCCACCCGTGACAAGGTCAAGTGGAAGGAAGCCTGACAAAACGCAAGGACGTGATCAGGCTTCAGGGGTTCCCCCTGGAATTTCCTGAGCATCCACCCCCCAAGACCAGAGTCTGCCTGCTTTACTGTGTTATGCTTTCCACCTACTCGTCTGTCATTAACAGGGGGCTGTCCCCCCACCACCTTTTTCTGGGAAAAATTAGAGCTTTTAGATAATAAATCTCCTGGGCATAATACAAGTGTTTCAATCCAAAAACCCCTCTGATGGCTTTCGAGCCTGCCTGCAGGACTCTTACAGCTGTTCATGTGATTGTTTGAGGCCTCTGAACTGTGGGAGGCACAGGAAGCTTAAATCATCCTAGGAATGTAGGGGCTTTCAAGGAGTAAAAATCATTAGAATAGGACTGATTAAAGGTTTCGTTTGTTGAGCCAATACTTGCTGCCAAATTTTCATATCCTTTATTTTTATATAGTTGGTATATAGAAAAACAAGTAGTGGAACTGGTATTAGCAACATTAGATATTTGAGTTGCATGCTTTCTTTGTTATAACCCACTGCACCTTTGTTCTACAGGAATGTAACTTTATTTAGTACTTTGAGGGTGTTGCAGAGTAAAGGAAAAAACACTTCTAGGGAAAAGGAGTTTTCTGGTTGATAGACAATTATCCAGGAAGACAGCCATAAAAATGTTAACAAGCCTCTTGGCCAGAAGATAATGTAAACCACCTGAGA
Source organism: Cephalophus harveyi (assembly GCA_006410635.1). Classification (NCBI taxonomy): domain Eukaryota; kingdom Metazoa; phylum Chordata; class Mammalia; order Artiodactyla; family Bovidae; genus Cephalophus; species Cephalophus harveyi. Next base: position 69,089 of record SJYT01059536.1, on the reverse strand, counting down.
CCTTTTGCATATGGGAGGGTAGCAAAAAGAAAGCCTTGTCTCAATGAGGGTCAGGACTGCTGCCCCTGCATAACTCTGCATACTCCATTATTTCTTTATGTAAAACTGGGGGTATATAAGCTGATTTTGAAAAATAAAGTTTTTGGAGTCTTGCACCGACGCTGGGCTTCCCCACGTCATTCTTTTCTCTCCTTTTTCAGCTGAATTCCCATGTGGAGCGGGGAGGCTCACCACGTCGACTTACTTGCCCTGGCTGCTAAGACCCACGCGAAAGGGAGCCTAAGGCGGGGCACCCTTCAATATTCAAGTGGGTGCCGAAGGCCTAATGTAGATGATGCAAACCTCTTGTCTCGAGGTTTTATTGGTTTTCCCCGTAAACCAAGTTATTCAGCCTCTTTTCTCCACTAAATTTTGCTACTACACTATTTCTTCCTAATCTGATCTTATATTAATAAATAAATAAGTCTTTCCTCGCCAACGCCGTCCCGGCTTTGAATTCCCTGGATCCACCAGGGCTGGACCCCGGCACAACCGCCCAGCTAAGGCATCAAGAAACCACTGAGTAACCCCCAGTCAAGGCCAAGTGGAACAGAAGAACTGCTTGGCTGAGCCCTGCTCAAACTTCCTACCACAAAATTGTAAGATATTATAAAATGGTTGATGTTTTAAGCCACTAATTTTGGGATAAGTTGTTACACAGTCATGGATAACCAAAACAGACTTATTAAATGTTCTGAAAAGTCCTGTGCCTAAGCCAAGCAATTTCTAAACTCATTTGACCACATATAGGACCTTCTCTTTTAAGAAACATCTACACGTCTCAGTTGTAAAATGCCCACTGGGGAATGTCTAACCTAATCTCTAATCACTTAATCTCTCTGAATCTGATTTCAGATGACATGATGTTTGAATTAATAATAAAATTCACCATTTACTAAAGGCACTCTTCTTGCCAGAGACAGTTCTAGGTTATTCTATATACTCTCTCTGTGTGTGCTACGTCGCTTCAGTTGTGTCTGACTCTTTGTGACCCCAAGGACTGTAGCCTGCCAGGCTCCACTGTCCATGGATTCTCCAGGCAAAATATTGGAGTGGGTTGCCATTCCCTTCTCTAGGGGATCTTCTCGATCCAGGAATTGAACCCAGGACTCCTGCATTTTTTACTGTCTGAACCACTAGGGAAGCCCTCCTAATTCCCATTTCATTAGCTCCATTTTATAGGAAAACTAAGTGTCCTAGGGAGGCAGAATTCCATCTGGGATCTTCCTGACTCAAATCTTATGCTCTGCCCTCCATCCCACAGTGGTTCTCAGGATGGCGATAATTTCAGAGGTGAAGGGGCTTATGTGAGCAGTGATGACAAGGGCCTGGAAGTTCCCAGAGGGAAGGAATCCTGTCTCTCTTCTCCACTGCTGTGTCCCCAAAGCCCAGAGGATAGAAGGTGCTCAAAAAACAGTGGACAGATGAACGGATGCGTGGAGGGATGAAGGGTACAAGATGAGGTCCTTCAGCGGTGCTGATTGTACCCCGTGATGATAGTGGTGGAGATGTCTGTGCCCCTGGTCGTCACAGTGATGATCATATGGGCTGGGGGTGTGACATGGGGGATGCTGGTGTGGGATGCTGAAGTGATGGTGCATATCTGTCATGACAATGGGCCAGTGATCATGATAATAGTAAGCCCTTCCTTTTTGGAGGCTAGAAGCTTCTGCATTGAGTAGGGACCAATACAGATCGGTAGGGGTCTCCTGACAGCACCCTTCCGCAGCCCACCCTCCATGCCCTCTGCCCTACCTTTCTCGGGACCCTAAGGCAGCTTGGCCGCAGCTCAGGGGCTGTTTCACCCTCAAATCTCTTCAGCCACACCCACTCTCCCTGTTTAAGAAAAGACGGCAAAAGTTTATCCACTGCTGGTCCCCAACTGGAGTCAACTCCTCCCCCTCTCTCAGCCTCAGCTTCTTCCCCATACGTGTGTTCTTTCTGTGTGCTCCAAGCCAGGAAGAGCCTGGGCATTGGAAACAAAAAGTCAGACTTTGTCTCCTTCGGCTGACAGACCCGAGATCCAGTCCTTACTCCACCACTTTCTAGCTCTGTGACCTTGGAGAGCCTCATGTCCCAGTTCTGTAAAACCAGGATGATATTCTCACCCACATGGAGAAGGCTAACAAGATTGTGGAGAGAAAACATGTTAGCTCCTGGCCTTGGGCACCTGCAACATTCCAAACCCAGCGAAGTGAGGGGGGCTCTGTGACCAAGAGACCCTAGGGGAGGAGGGGAGGGCGAGAGAGGCAGAGCCCCTCAAGCTGGGGCTCAGTCCTCGCCCAGAACTTTCTGTAACCTTCGCCCTCTCTCCTCTCATCACTGGTGGATTCCTGCCTCCCCAGCCCGGCCCAAAGTGCTTTCAGTGGAGCAGTCAAAACATGTTTTGTACATCCTGAAAGCCTCCTTTCAGCAGAAGAGAAAAAAGATGGGATTCTTCAAGGGAGAAGGTGGAAAGAAGGAGCACGAGCCTCATGTGGCTTCCCGTAGAAACTGTTAACCAGTTCATCCACCATGAGACTCAGAACAGGAGAGTCAGAGATCAGTTAATCGCTGGGTTTGAGAAGCCAGCTCTGGAGAAACCAGTGTCCTCAGCAACTTTAGTATCTGACTGGTCTCACCTCTGTCCTGTCAGCTGGTGACCCAGGCTCTGTCCAGAGGCTGTCCTGGGCCTGCGTGCTGCCCCACACTCAGGGCCTAGGGGACCCCGGACCACATCACCCCTTTCCAAAGCCCAGTTGGCCCAGTGCTGAGAGAGGTCCCAGGCCAGACTCACACCAGCAATGCCCGGGTCCAGGTGCCCGGGGACTGGTTGTTTCCCAAGGTCAAGTCACAAAACACGGGTAACTGGGAGTTGGGAGTCCTGCTTCCCACTTCTAGTGCTGCCACCGACTTGCTGTGGGGCCCAGAAAAGTCACCGCCTGTCCCTCAGCCTCGGTTTCCTATGCCATAGCAGGAGTGGGGCACACAGAGATGCTCTGGGTTCCCTCGGCTTCTCCCAAACTGACAAGAGCTCTCAAAACCTGCGCCTGGGGGTGGCAGGGGCCCTCACCTGGGTCAGAGCCATGTTGGTGGGCTCCTGGGGGGCCGGTAGGCTCCTTGCTGACCGCTGGGCCACAGACCTCAGGCTCCCGCCGTCTGCCATACTTCTTGATTCGCTCACACTGTCCACCTGCAGCCTCTGGAGGCGGTAGGCGTGGTCAAGAGCTAGAGCAGCTCTGTCCATGCCCTGCCCACCCCCACCCCCAGCCTGGTGCCTGTCCCCCAACCAAGACTGGT
>SJYT01059536.1:32440-65602 GCA_006410635.1 Cephalophus harveyi | reverse complement strand
GCCCCCCCCCAGCCTGGTGCCTAGAGCCCTCCCCCCAAGCCTGGCGCCTGCTGCGGCAGCCTGGTGCCTGCCCACCCGCCCGTCTGCTCAGGGGCTGCTGGATGAAGGTGCAAGGCCTCCCGGTGGGGGCCCTGCACCAGCTGCAGCTGCCGGATGCTCCATCTGGAGGTGAGCAAAGTGCAGGACAGAGAAGATGGAGCTGTTGTCACTCCCCCATCTGGCTCCTCAGAGCTGCCTCTGACCCAGAGCCCTCCTGGTCCTCCCCATTTCCCTGCCTGTCTCCCCCATCAGTCCCCACTGGGCTGAGAGGGCACCACTGAGCACTGCCCCTCAGAGTCCCTCAGTCCAGCTCAGGGATGGATGGATCCCAGGCCTGACGTGTCTTCTGGTCCAGCCTCGGTGTTTCCAACCAGCCTGGGGGTAGAGGGCTGTCCCTCTTGGATGTCACTGAGGCTCAGGGAGTACAGAGGACTTCAGACCCAGATGATTGTTTTCAAAGCTGAAGAACTCTGGGGTCATCCTGACCAAGTCCTCAATACACAGGTGTGTAGCCCAAGCTTCAGGAAGGATGGAGGCTTGTCCAAGGTCCCAGGCTTTTCCTCAGGTCTCTCTAAATCCCAAGAGGCATGCCCACTTTGACAGGGCCCTGACCAAGGCTCTAAGATGGACAGGAGGGTGGGCGGTCCTGAGGTTGGGATGAAGATTGGGGTGAAGCTCCCTGCAGATGCCAGGGCTGTATACACAGCCGGGAGGCCCAGCAGGGTCGGGCCCTGACCGAGGCTCTAAGATGGACAGGAGGGTGGGCGGTCCTGAGGTTGGGATGAAGATTGGGGTGAAGCTCCCTGCAGATGCCAGGGCTGTATACACAGCCGGGAGGCCCAGCAGGGTCGGGCCCTGACCGAGGCTCTAAGATGGACAGGAGGGTGGGCGGTCCTGAGGTTGGGATGAAGATTGGGGTGAAGCTCCCTGCAGATGCCAGGGCTGTATACACAGCCGGGAGGCCCAGCAGGGTCGGGCCCTGACCGAGGCTCTAAGATGGACAGGAGGGTGGGCGGTCCTGAGGTTGGGATGAAGATTGGGATGAAGCTCCCTGAAGATGCCAGGGCTGTATACACAGCCGGGAGGCCCACAGAGGGCAGAGCAAGGCTCAGGAGACCAGGATCTTACCTGATGAGGCAAGTGAGGGCCCCGCCAGCCAGCACCAGGACACAGACCAGGGCCAGCGCGAGGAGGCCTCCGAGGGGCTGCTCACCTGTGTAGGAAGCAGGGGCAGCATGAGTCCCAACAGTAATTAACAACCACACAGGCACTCAGCCCCTTCACTCAGCTCCTGCACCTACTGGCGCATGGGGACACACTCCTGCCCAGTGCCAGCTCCAGGGGAAGGCAAAGAACGGCCCTGGACTGTGGCCTGGCCATCACACACGCAGTTGACTCCCAGCACTGCCCTTAGGGTTCTCACTTCAGGCTCCTGGCCGCAGGGGCCCCACAGACCCTGCACAGACCCTGTGACTGTCCTCACCACACTCTGGCCCTCATCTGCCAGGATGCTGGGCTCTTCCCACTAGACAGAGCAGCTGGACAGCCGGGCCTGTTCCTTATTCAACTTGGGGCCCCTGGGCACCTTACACAGGGGCTAGACAGGCAAGATACTGAATAAAAATGGTAGATTCCTATCAATGATTATTCTGCTTCTTACATAACCCCCACCATGGGCTGCTCATTACCTATTTCAGCAGCCATTTTCAGTGTCATTCACTTTGACTTTTAGAAGAGCCTGAATCTTAATCTCTCTAGCTCTCATATCAGGATTGGGTGTGTAAAGTCTTCTTGGGACTGCTGGGCAAGGTGGGGAGGGCCACTTGGGGAACTTCAGCATCAGCCTGGGATGGCAAGGTGGCAAAACACCAGGCCCTATTCTGGAGAGAGGATAATGATCTCCACTGTCACACAAGTGGGGGGACCATCTCTTCTTCCCTCCTTGCCTCCCTCCCTCCCTTCCTTTTGCTGAAGGACAGCACTGTCCATCTGCCCTCTGATGAGATGAGCCTCCTCCAATTTTAGTCCAATGACAACAGCAGCAAATAGCTTGTAGCTCTTATTATTCTGTTGTTTAGTCTCTAAGTTTTGTCCAACACTTTTGCGACCCCATGGACTGTAGCCTGTCAGGCTCTTCTGTCCACGGGATTCTCCAGGCAAGAATACTGAAGTGGGTTGCCATTTCCTTGTCCAAGGGAATCTTCCTGACCCAGGAATGGAACCCACATCTCTAGTATTAATGGGTGGATTCTTTACCACTGAGCCACCAGGGAAGCCCATTTATTATACTCCTCTATATTATACTGCACTAAACACCTGTTCTAAGGATGTCACATATTTCAATTCAGTTATTCTGCACAGTGACCTCTGGAAGTAGGTATGGTCATGATCACAATTCCATGGAAGAGGAAACAGAAAGACAGGCAACTGTCTCTGAGTGGCAGAGCCTAGGTTCCCAACCACCGCCCGCCCTGCCCCTCACCCAGGAAGGAAGCTTGACTCCTGATCTGGAAGAGGTAAGAGAGGAAGCATAGACAGGAAAGCAGTCCAGGTCTAAGGAGCAGCAAACACAAAGAAACAGGAGCGTGGCTGGTGTGTTCAATGGGAGGAAGACGGAGGGCAGGGAGCCGAGGGTGGCAAGGGATCTGGCCCTACTCTAGGCGAGGCGAGCCTCTGCAGGCTCTGAGCAGGGGAAAGCCAGATCTATTAAAATATTTTCCAAAAATCCTCCAACTGCCATGGTGAGGTCCAGAGACAAGGGCAGAAGCACAGAGGCCTGCTGGGAGGCTGCTGTGGTAATCCAGCAAGAGAAGATGGGGTCTGGACCAGGGAGGAGGCAGGGGAGTGGTGAGCAGGGCTCTGCTTCTGGGCAAATTCTAAAGATGGAGCCCCCAGGGTGTTCTGATAGGCTGGGCCTTGGGTGTGGGGAGACGAGGGTACCTGAACCTTAGGGAGGATGGGGTTGCCGTCACCTGCAGTGGGAAATGCTAGGGAGGAAAATGGGAGGAGACTGGGGGCAGATCCGGAGTTCAGTTCAGACAATGTCAAGTTGAAGACGCCATCTAGACATCCAGGCAAGAGGGGCTGCTGAACGGTGGGAGAAACCTGAGTGAAGCTACGTCCCTGCCCTCCTAGAGCTGGTGTTCTTGAAGACCAGCCCCAGGCTACACTCTCCGGTGATTCCGTCTGGTGGCAGAGACAGGGACAGCAGAGATAACACCACACGATGTGGCCACAGCTGTGACGGGGCAGCCAGAGGCTGATGGCGCTCTTCATAAACACCTCCACCAGCCCTGGCTCACAGACTTTACCCTCTGCCAGGAGTGTGCTCATTCATTCAGTGAATCCCTCAGCAAACATTTCTAGAGCACTGTGTGCTGCATTCAGTGCCAAAAACTGAAGATACAACAGCGGATAAGATTCAGAGTCACTGCCAGCAGCGTGATGGAGCTCACCGTGGCCTGGGGGTGGAGGGCAGGTGCTCTGAGCCAGTGGAGGGACAATGTTCCATTCATTCCTCCTTCCCTGGAGCTGAGCACCGTGCCTGATGCCCAGTAAATCCTCAGTCAATATTTGTAGAAGAAAAGAGAGGCAAAGAAACAACTGCGTGAAAGCTTCTTTGTGTGACCTGCTATTATTAGTCTGGGGACATATGGCACTGGTCTCCCCAACACAAGACACACACCCTAGGAAGCTATGCCCCCAGGGACTGTGGGGAGCACAGTGGTTGCACACACACCACCACCCCCGCAACCCCCCCCTTCATGGCTCAGACTGGAGAGTTATTCTGGAAAGAAAACAAGGATTTAGCCAGGCAAGGCCAGAGCATTCCAGGATGAGGAAAACACACGTGCTCAGGGAGGCTGGAAAGGGTGGCGTGTGTTTAGGGGAAAGACAAAGAGGAAAGTGTCAGGAGATGGGGCAGGAAGGACAGCAGGGTCTGGGTCGTGGGGTAGGTGAGTGGCTGCTGAAGGTCTGGGGCAGGCAGGGATGTAAGCAAGCCTGGCCAGACCTGACCTTACCCCCCAACAACAGTCACTGCAACTAGGTGTGCATAAGGAAGTGTGGGTGTATTTGGTATTCATGTAGGAGTGTGCTCATCTCCACCTATGCACTTGCGTGTCAGTGCAGTTTCATCAGAGATCAAAGCCTGGGTGGATGGATGTCAGAAATGAGAATGTGTGGGTCTCATGTCTCACACTCCCCAGTGGTCATAAGGTAAAGGGAATCTTGCCCTTGGAGTTGATAAACTTGAGGCCCCCCGTGTAACCTTAGGCAAGTTACCTAAACTTTCTGAGCTTCAGTTCTCCACTGGGGCCCATAGAGGACAGTGTCCTTGTCACAAAGCTGTGGTGAAGTTTAGGAGAGCTGAGAGGTGGGAACGTGCTCTACAAATGCTTTAGCTTGCTGGGCTGAGGGGTGGCCTTGCTAGGCTGCCCTGGAGCTTCACAACGCCTGGTTCCGTCTTTTCAGTGGCAGGTCAAGTCTCTTCCTTGCTCCTGCTCCTCACATGACTGTCCACATGGAGAGCCTTGATGAATGATGGATGGAAGGATGAGTGAATGAATGATGGATGGATAGATGGATTATGGAGAAACGGATGAATGGATGGACAGATGGATGGATGGGTGGATGGATAAATGATGAATTACCTCTTATGCATAGTGTATTATAGTCAAACCAGCAGTTGGAGTTGCGAGCTGAAGGGGCTCCTCTTGGAAAGTGGATAGCTCTGTTCAGGGGCTTCACTTGCCATGGGTCTGTGTTCAGGATGTGGGTGGGAACCAGCTGGCTTCCCCAACCATCTGTGTCCACAATGACATACTGAGCCATCCTCCTCCCCTTCTCATCTGTCCGGATCCTCTGGCTAAAGCCAGCCACATCCAGAGGCCCTGTGTGGTCCCCCAAGTGGGCCCTGAGAATCCCATGGCTCTCAGAGCGGCTCAGGGTGTGGACCAGCAGGACAACAGCATCACAGATGGTTCCAGAGAGCAGGGACACCTGAGGAAGAGAGGGCCTTTCAGCTCCGTAACCCCTGACACAGGCTCCCAGACGCTTCTGCGTCCTGGCCCTCCTGCCCTCAGCAACTGTTTGAATCACCACCCCCTTTCCCCATCCACAGCACAGTCCTCTCTTTAGTCCCATTACCTCAGTCCCCACTCAGAAGCCTCACCATCGCCACGGCCACCACCATCCTGCCGGCCGCCACCACCACCCTCGCCACTTACCTAATACTTCTAAAACAAACTCCCAATTCGGCAAGGTTCCTAGTGGCTCTACTGCACCAAACCCCATTCCTCCCAAATTTGGAGAACTGGAACTACCACCTGTCCAGTTTCGCAAGCCTAGGCTTGATCCCCAGTTCCTGTCTGTCTCTCTCTTCAGTTCATCATCAAATCTTTTTAGGTTTATATCAGAATTTGTTCCCAATCTGACTTTTCACCACTTCTCCTCCTGCCATCTGGGTCCAAGCCCCCTTCGCTGTTTACCTGAATGACCCAGGAGCCTCCCAAGAGCCTCCCAAGGGCCTCCCTGCTTCACCCAGCCCTCTTCAAACCACTCGCCACAAAGCAACCAAACCATGTTTTTTTAAAAAACATAAATCATTTCTTACTAAACCTTGCTGGTTGTCTCCCATTTCACTCATGATAAGATGCCTTACCCAGTTTACAAAGCCTCACATGATTGGGCCCCAAGCTCACCTCGGAGCCCTCTCCCCATCACACATGACCGCCCCACCACTCCACACTCCCGTAAGTGTTCCTCTGGCCACTGAGGCTTGCTCTGCCTCTGGGCCTTTGCACTTGCTGTTTCCCCTGCTTGCTGCTTACCATGCAGATCTTCACCTGGCTGTCTCCTATCATTCAAAACTCAGCTCAAGTGCCGCCTCCTCCACGTGAGCTTCTCTGCCTGTCCTGTGTCTTGTTGTGACTACTCCATCCCAGTTACTCTCTGTCACTTTATCCTGTTTTACTTTCTTGATGATACAGTCACTACTTGAGTTTGTTTATTAAGTTGCTTGGTTATCGTCAGTCTCACCCTAACAGGATGGAAGCTTCTTGAAGGCCAAGGCAGTCTATCCATCCTCACATCCTTGATGCCCGGCACAGAGCCACGTGAAAGGGACTCAACCCACATTTGTCAGATGAATGACTGGTTGAACGACCCTCCATCATCATCCGCATTCCCATCACCACCTCCAGGCATTAATGGCTTCTTATCACCAGGAAGCAGCCTTCCTGGGAGAGACTCAGGCAGCTGAGTCCTATGAACCAAAACTGAGCTGGCAGCCACATCCCCAACCACCCATACTCTTCAGATCCACAGCAGTGACTTCAGAAAACCTTCCCGCTCTCCCATACTTCCATCACTCTCTTTCTGACCTCCACAGTGTGTTAGAGAAGTGTGGGGAAAGGAGAGGAAGAATGTGTGTGTGAGAAAGAGCAGAAGGGCTGGAGATGGGAATCAGAGGAACTGGGCTGAAGACAGAAAAATGGGGGCAAGAGAGACACAAGAGGAGAATCAACAAAGTGACCGAGAGAGAGAAAGATGAGAAAAAATGAGATGGATACACACACACACACACATGCTCACACACTCTCATACACACACACGCTCACACACACACACATGCTCACACACACACACACATGCTCACACACTCACACACACACGCTCACACACACACACGCTCACACACACACACATGCTCACACACTCACACACACACTCACACCTATAAGAGACAGAAAGAGACAGACGGAGCAAGACACTTTGTCAGATAAGGGACAGGCCATGTGCCCACAGTGGAGAAAGAACTGGTTGGCCGGGCGGATGAGGGAGGTTCGCGCCAGCCTGCACCCTTGCCGCTTGGGCCCCGTGAGGGTCTGCGCCGACCCGCCTCTCTGGCTCCAGGTGTGCAGCCGCCTCTCCATCTGCCCCAGAAGCTTCAAAGGCCTTTTCTCTGAGGCTGGACTCCAAGCTGACGGTCAGCACTGCATCGCACGCCTCCTGCAGGGGCCCGCCGGCGCCCAGGGCCCGACAGGAGCGGTCACGGGAGGGCAAGGTGAAGAGCAGCGTGTCGTGGGGCAGGAGGGCCAGCCTCCCGTCTGTCAGGCCCCGGGCCCGTGCCCTGCTCAGCAGGGCGGTCTGCTCGGAGCCGCCAGGAGCGCTGAGCGCACGCACAGCGCCACCACGGGGGACAGGCCGGGGCTCACCCTCCAGGCCTTCCCCAAGCTTCTGTGGCCCTGCAGAGCAACGGCGACTCCAGGTCCAGCCGGCCCCCCGCGCTGTCCCTCTCTTCCTCCCACTCCCTCAGTCTGGTGCTCAGCTGCTCAGTCATGTCCGACTCTGCGACATTATGGACTGTAACCTGCCAGGCTCCTCTGTCCATGGGGATTCTCCAGGCAACAACACTGGAGTGGGTTGCCATGCCCTCCTCCAGGGGAACCTTCCCAACCCAGGGATCGAACCCAGGTCTCTTATATTTCAGGCGGATTCTTTACTGTCTAAACCACCAGGGGAGCCTCAGTCTGGGGAAAAGAGGAATTTCCCCTTTATCTGATGCCCCCGCAACAATAACAGCTAAGGCTGATAAATCCAGGTTTAATCTGCTGGAAAAAAGCCCCTCAGCTGAGGATAAATTTATATTAATATGTACCTTCCAATCTTCCCACCGAGTAATTCTGACCAAATTTTCACGCTCCCTCTGCCACTGGCTCTGAAAATTGCTAATATTTATTAACATCTTGTTATGTGTTGTCCTAAAGTACTTTATTTTTTTATTTTTTATTTTTTTTATTTTTTGGTTTTTTTGCTAAAGTACTTTAAAAAACATTTACTCGTTCAATTAACAACAATATGAAGAAGTATATTCAGGACTTCCCTGGTGCTCCAGTGCCTATGACGCCGCGGTCCCAGTTCAGGCGGCCCAGGTCCTCATAGGCCACAACCAAGATCCAGCGCCGCCAAATAAATAAATAAAAATGAATATTAAAAAAAGAAGTATGTTCATCATTATCTCTACTTTCAGATGAGCAAACCAAGGCACAGAGAGGTTAAGGAGTTTCCCCAGGATACACAGCTACCAGGGTGATAGAACCAGTACTGGAACTCAGGAAGGCTGCCTCCCAACTTGTAATCTTTCTATAATTTAACATTTTCTAGAATTTTAGATAATTCATATATCATAAAATTCACCTTTTAAAAAGGGTATAACTCAGTAGTTTTATGTACAAGATTATGAAACCACTACCACTATTTAATTTTAGAACATTTTCATCATCCCAGAAAGAAGTCCTATAAGCAATACCGGTCACTCCCTATTTCTCTTTCCTCCTAACCCCAGGCAACCACTAGTCTTCTTTCTCTGTCTATGAATATGCCTCTTCTGGACATTTCATGTAAATAGAATTGTACAATATGCAGCCTTTTATGTCTGGCCTCTTTCAGTTAGCATAACGTTTTCCAGGCTCACCCATGTAATAGCCTGTATCAGTACCTCATTCATTTTTACTGCTGCACAATATTCCATTGTATAAGCATTTTGTTTATCCATTTATCATTGGCTTGTAATCTCAACTGTGGCTCTGAGAGGCATCCTCAAGGTCTGAGCAGACACAAATACACTCCCGTTGGCCTGTGTAACAGAAACAAAGCCCAAGATCGAAAAGCAAGCAATTCCATCCCCAGGCACCCGGGACAGAAGAGAATCCTGCCCAAAATAAGGGCCCCGTGTAGCTGCCCAAGTAAAGGTTTTTGCATTTTGGATTCCTGACAAAGGTTGCAACCCCTGCCAAAAAAGGGCCACCACTTGTTTTGGTTGGGGCCAGTTTCCTACTGAAATTGCTTCTCCAGAAAAATCCAGGAATATGGAGCCATCAGGGAAGGCCAAGGGTCTCCATGCTGAGGAGGGATTCCTATCCAGGAATCGGGGGCCTTTCGTATAGAAGACAGAGCCAGGAACTCTGGACTTTGCTGACTTCTGGGTGGCCATAATATGTGGGCTATGGCCTCGAGCCACCCCTACCCCCGCCCCGCCCCTTAAATAGTGGGTAGGGCCCTGGGAGAAAGATCCACCAGGACTGAATGGAAACAAAACCGGGACTATCTGGTCCCCTTCCCTCTGCCGTGCTTCTATTTCAGCTTCTCCTTCTCTTGAGGCGCTTTTCTTCATTTTGGCCACAAGGGAGAGCTAATCCACACAACTGGGGAGGTTAAAAAAAAATCAAAGTCCACGTGGATTACAGTCAAGCCCTTTATCTGCAATAGTCCATCTTATCTTCACAACCCCATGAAGTAAGGGCTTTCATTAAAGTCATGTCACTGACAAGGAAACTACAGCACAGAGAGGTTTAGTGGCTTGCCTGAGGTCCCTTGGACTGCAAGGAGATCCAACCAGTCCATTCTGAAGGAGATCAACCCTGGGATTTCTTTGGAAGGAATGATGCTAAAGCTGAAACTCCAGTACTTTGGCCACCTCATGCTTTTTTCTGGGCTCCAAAATCACTGCAGATGGTGACTGCAGCCATGAAATTAAAAGACGCTTACTCCTTGGAAGAAAAGTTATGACCAACCTAGATAGCATATTCAAAAGCAGAGACATTACTTTGCCAACTAAGGTCCGTCTAGTCAAGGCTATGGTTTTTCCTGTGGTCATGTATGGATGTGAGAGTTGGACTGTGAAGAAGGCTGAGTGCCGAAGAATTGATGCTTTTGAACTGTGGTGTTGGAGTCCCTTGGACTGCAAGGAGATCCAACCAGTCCATTCTGAAGGAGATCAACCCTGGGATTTCTTTGGAAGGAATGATGCTAAAGCTGAAACTCCAGTACTTTGGCCACCTCATGCAAAGAGTTGACTCATTGGAAAAGACTCTGAAGCTGGGAGGGATTGGGGGCAGGAGGAGAAGGGGACGACCGAGGATGAGATGGCTGGATGGCATCACGGACTCGATGGACGTGAGTCTGAGTGAACTCCGGGAGTTGGTGATGGACAGGGAGGCCTGGCGTGCTGCGATTCATGGGGTCGCAAAGAGTCGGACACGACTGAGCAACTGAACTGAATTTGTTGATAATATATACCAATTGTATAAATATATGATATGTATGTTGATGCTCAGTTGCCCAGTTGTATCCAACTCTTTGCCCCATGGACTGCAGCATGCCAGGCCTCCCTGTCCTTCACCATCTCCCAAAGTTTGCCCAAGTTCATGTCCGTTGTCTTGGTGATGCCATCCAACCATCTCATCCTCTGACACCCTCTTCTCCATCTGCCCTCAATCTTTCCCAGCATCAGAGACTTTTCTAATGAGTTGGCTGTTCGCATACCATGAGCAAAATACTGGAGCTTCAGCATCAGTCCTTCCAATGAGTATTCAGGGTTGACTTCCCTTAAGATTGACTGGCTTGATCTCCTTGCTGTCCAAGGGACTCTCAGGAGTGTTCTTCAGAACCACAGTTTGAAGGCATCAATTCTTTGTCACTCTGCCTTCTTTATGGTCCAGGTCTCACAACCATACGTGACCACTGAGAAGACCGTAGCCTTGACTATACGGACCTTTGTCAGCAGAGAACTGTCTCTGGTTTTCAACACACTGTCTAGGTTTGTCATAGCTTTCCTGCCATGTAGCAATAACCTGATTTCGTGGCTGCAGTCACCATTCACAGTGATTTTAGAGCCCAAGAAGAGGAAATCTGTCACTAGTTCCACCTTTTCCCTTTCTATTTGCCATGAAGTAATGGGGTTGGATGCCATGATCTTAGTTTTTTAATATTAAGTTATAAGCCAGGTCTTTCACTCTCCTCCTTCACCCTCATCAGGAGGCTCTTTAGTTCCTCTTCACTTTTTGCCAATACAATGTCATCATCCACATATCTGAAGTTGATGTTTCTCTGGCCTATCTTAATTCCAGCTTGTAATTCATCCAGCCCGGCATTTCTCATGATGTGCTCAGCGTATAGGTTAAATAAATAGGGTAACAGCAGACAGCCCTGTTATACTCCTTTCTCAATCCTGAATCAATCAGTTGTTCCATACAGGTTTCCAACGGTTGCTTCTTGACCCACATACAGATTTCTCAGAAGACAGGTGAGATGGTCTGGCATTGTCATCTCTTTAAGAGCTTTCCACAGTTTGTTATGATCCACACAGTCAAAGATTTTAGTGTAGTCAATGAAACAGAGGTAAACTTTTTTTTGAAATCCCCTTGCTTTCTCTACGATCCAGCGAATGTCGGCAATTTGATCTCTGGTTCTTCTGCCTTTCCTAAACCCAGCTTGGATATCTGGAAGTTCTTAGTTTGTGTAATGCGGAAGCCTAGCATGACCTTATAGCATGGGAGATGAGTGCAATTGTCCAATGGTTTGGACATTCTTTACTTCTGCTCTTCTTGGGAACTGGGGTGGGGATTGACCTTTTCCAGTCTGTGGCCACTGCTGGGTTTTCCAGATTTGCTGACATATTGAGTGCAATACTTTGATAGCATCATCTCTTAGGGTTTTGAATAGCTCTTCTGGAATTCCATCACATCCACTGTTACTGAGAGCAGTGCTTCCTAAGGTCCACTTGGCCTCACACTCCAGAATGTTTGGCTCTGGGTGACTGACCACACCATCACTGTTATCTGATTCATTAAGATCTTTTTTTGCACGATTCTTCCATGTATTCTTTCCGTCTCTTCTTGATGTCTTCTGTATCTACTAGGTCTCCAATGTTTCTGGCCCTTATTGTGCCCATCTTTGGTCAAAATATTCCCTTGATATTTCCAATTTTCCCGAAGAGATCTCTAGACTTTCCCCTTCTATTGTTTTCCTCTATTTTTATGCACTGTTCATTGAAGAAGGCCTTCTTGTGTCTGCTTGCTATTCTTTGGAACTCTGCGCTTAGTTGGATGTACCTTTCCCTTTCTCTATATGTATATGTGTGTGTGTGTGAGTATATTACATATGAAAGTGAAAGTCACTCAGTTGTGTCTGATTCTTTGCAACTCCATGGACTATGCAGCCCATGGAATTCTCCAGGCCAGAATATTGGAGTGGGTAGCCTTTCCCTTCTCCAGGTGATCTTCCCAATCCAGGAATCAAACCCAGGTCTCGCTCATTGCAGGCAGATTCTTTACCAGCTGAGCCACAAGGGAAGCCATATATATATATATATAACAACAGAAATATATCTTCCTCTATGTATTTCTCCATTTTATATCATAACTCCTTTGGCCACCTTCTCTCCCTCACTGTATTTTCTCTGCACAGGTGTTGCCACCTCATACGTAGGCTCTTTATTCTGGACCTTTGACTACAGATGCTGTGGTAGGCAGACTAATAACCCCCCAAGAAGTATACATCTTCAGAACCTGGGAATATGTTACCTTATATGGCATAAAGGTCTTTGTGATATACTTAAATTAAGTATCTTAAGATAAGATTGTCCTGGGTTATCCAGCTGAGTCCAATGTAATCACGGGAGGTCCTTTCAAAGGAAAGAGGGAAGCAGGAGAGTCAGAGAAGGAGATGTGATGGTGAAAACAGAGGAGTGAAAGAGAAAGAAATTTGGGGGTTTTACACTACTGACTTTGAAGATGGAGAAAGGGGCCACAAATCAAGGAATACTGGAAGTCTCAAGAAGCTTGAAAAAGGCAAGGAACAGATCCTTTCCTAGATAGAGCTTATAATGAACATACATCTGCCAATACCTTGATTTTGGTGCAGTGAAACACATTTTGAACTTCTGACCTCCAGAACTTCTAGATAACAAGTTTGTGTTGTTTTAAGCTACTTTGTTACAGCAGCAACAGGAAACTAACACAGGCATCAATTTGAACGACTCTGTAACTGTATAGTGGACCACCTGAGAAACTATTCCTGGCAGCTTTGTTTGGTACTACTCATGCATAATGCCTTGGCTAATTTCAATCAGTCTGTGACTGGAGAATAATGGGGTCCTTCAGGCATTGCCTTAGGTGAGGTTCTCCCAGAAGCAAACTCTCAAATAAGGAATCAGATACAAGTAGTTTAATTGAGAGGTGATGCCAGGAAACCTGAACAGGGGAGTAAGGAAATGAGACAGTGAAGGGAAGGCAGTCAATAAAGGTACATTATCAATAAGCTGCCAGTGGATAGTTAGGGCTCAATCCCACAGAGGAACTCTGGAAGCCAATGAAGAACATGTCCCAGTGTTACCCTTGTCCCCCCAAACCTCTGTCCAATGGGAAAAGGAACGGAGTGGGATGTTTATATACCTACTCCTCTCGGTCACTGGTTGAGGGCCATGTAGGAATGATGGGAGGGTGTTCTTTGACCAGCACAAACAGAACTACCTTCACACTTTGGAGAAAGCCCTCAGACAGAGATATGTGGATTCCAGCCACAGAGAGCACTGAAGCAGTGAGTCCCAAGCAGTGAAGTATCTGTCCAGCCAGCACTGAGGCAAGTGCATGTCCCTTCAGAAAGGAGACACCTCCATATCCGTGGCTTCCATACCTCTCCTGACTAAAGTGGAAATAGTGTGGGCTCTGGGTTCTGATCCAGACACCTCTATGGGACTCTGCAGAGTGTCTCTCAATTTGGGTTTACCTGTTTTATCATGATTAGACTGCAGTGAGAAGCAATAGTGTACCCTTCATGTCAGGGGATATGTAATGTCAAAATGGTTAATATTAGTGATCTTGACCTTGATCCCTTGGTTAAAGTGTTGGCAGCCAGAATTCTCCACTTTTATATTAGCCCTTTATAATTAATAAATATGATGAAAAGATACTTTCAAATTTTGTTTCTCATCAATTTTTATCCATTAATTTTAGTGACCATCAATGGATCTTGCCTGCTACTCTTATTACTGTAGAGTTGGCTAGTGGCAACTTTCTATTTCCCTCATTTTTAGACCTAGTTTTGTTGTAGTGTTTTCTGTTTTCTTTTTTTGGGCCACATAGTGCAGTATGTGGGATTTTAAGTCCCTGACCAGGAATCAAACCTGTACCCCATGAAGTGGAAGCATGGAGTCTTAACCACTGGAAGTCTCTAGACCTAGTTTTAAATTCTTTCACACCTCAGTTTCCTCATCTGTAAATGAGGATAATAATTTTCCTGCTAGAGACAAAGAGCAACACGACATAAGAATAAAGGGATTCATCCTCCAGGAAAGTACAAGGATCCCACAGGCATACTTGCAAAAGAGTCTCAAAATATATGTTGTAACACCTGATAGCATGGAAAGGAGAAATAATCAAATCCACAATTATAAATGAAGACTTCAACTGCATTCTCAGCAAATGATTACATTATTAGAATATCAATAAGGATGTAGAAAAACTCAACAACATTATCAACTAAAAGGATATAATTGTCATATGAAGAATACTGCAATTGTAAAACAACTATACGCCAATAAAAATTAATTTTAAAAAGAATATCACAACCAGTAATAAGAGCACACATATTCTTTTTAAGAATTCATAAGATAAACCATGACCTGAGCCATAAAACAAACCTCAACTAATTTAAACTAACTGAAATCATATATACAAAGTATAACAAAATGATAGATACATAGATCAATAGAACAGAATAGAAAACCCACAAATATATCACACACAAATATGCCCAATTGATTTCTTACAAAAAATTGTTTCTTGCAAAAACAATTCAACAGAAGGAGGATAGCCTTCTCCACAAACGGTGCTGTAACAACTGGATATCCAAAGGCAAAAAAAAAAACCCCAAAACTTTCAATTTAAAAATCACATATTACACAAGAATTCAGTCAAAATGAGTCATGAGTCATGGACTTGAATGCATAATTAAATCTTTAGGAAAAAATTTGGGAGAAAACCTTTAGGATCTAAGATTAGGTATAGAGTTGTTAAATTTGACATCAAAAGCACAATCCATAAAAGAAAATTTTTGATAAATTGGACTTAATAAAAATTTAGAACTTTTGCTCTATGAAAGGACCTTTAAGAGGACAAAAAGAAAAACCACAAACTAGGAGAAAATACTTTCAAATCACATGTCAAACAAAAGACTAGTATCTAGACTATATAAAGAACTTTCAAAACTCAACAGTTTAAAAAACATACACATCAAAAACAAAGAAAACAAAACAAAAAACCCACAGAGAAAAACTCAATTAGAAAATGAACAAAAGATCTGACCTAACATTTCACCAGAGAAGATATACAGATAATAAATAAGTAAATGAAAAAAATCCAATATCATTAGCCATTAGGAAAATGCAAAGTGAAAAACAATGAGATAGCACTACACACCTACCAGAATGGCTAAAATTAAAATTTGTGACAACACCAGATGCGGACAAGAATACAAAGTAACCTGAATCATTCATACATTGATGGTAGAAATGTAAAATTGTACAGCTGCTTGGAAAACAATTTGGTAACTTCCATGTGACTCAGCAGTTGCATTCCTGGGCATTTATCCCAGAGAAATTACATTCGCACAAAAACCTGTAAACAAACTATTCTATAATTTTGACTACTTGTCTCAGTCAAAACTAGAAACAATTTGAAAGTCCTTCAAGAGGTTAACTAACACCCAAAAAATATGTCCTTTTCACTATAGGGGACTGGAATGTAAAAGTAGGAAGTCAAGAAACACCTGGAGTAACAGGCAAATTTGGCCTTGGAGTACAGAATAAAGCAGGACAAAGACTAATAGAGTTTTGCCAAGAGAATGCATTGGTCATAGCAAACACCCTCTTCCAACAACACAAGAGAAGACTCTACACATGGACATCACCAGATGGTCGACACCAAAATCAGATTGATTATATTCTTTGCAGTCAAAGATGGAGAAACTCTATACAGTCAGGAAAAACAAGACTGGGAGCTGACTGTGGTTCAGATCATGAATTCCTTATTGCCAAATTCAGACTGAAATTAAAGAAAGTGGAGAAAACCACTAGACCATTCAGTGAAATNCTTCATGGCAAATAGATGGGGAAACAGTGGAAACAGTGTCACACTTTATTTTTCTGGGCTCCAAAATCACTGCAGATGGTGATTGCAGCCATGAAATTAAAAGACACTTACTCCTTGGAAAGAAAGTTATGACCAACCTAGACAGCATATTCAAAAGCAGAGACATTACTTTGCCAACAAAGGTCCATCTGGTCAAGGCTATGGTTTTTCCTGTGGTCATGTATGGATGTTAGAGCTGGACTATAAAGAAAGCTGAGTGCTGAAGAACTGATGCTTTTGAAATGTGGTGTTGGAGAAGACTCTTGAGAGTCCCTTGGACTGCAAGGAGATCCAACCAGTCCATCCTAAAGGAGATCAGGCCTGGGTGTTCACTGGAAGGATTAATGTTGAAGCTGAAACTCCAATACTTTGGCCACCTGATGCAAAGAGCTGACTCATTTGAAAAGACTCTGATGCTGGGAAAGATTGAGGGCAGGAGGAGAAGGGGACGACAGAGGATGAGATGGTTGAATGGCATCATCAACTCAATGGACATGGGTTTGCGTGGACTGCGAGAGTTGGTGATGGACAGGGAGGCCTGGCATGCTGTGGTTCATGGGGTCGCAAAGAGTTGGACATGACTGAGCAACTGAACTGAACCGAAATGAGTCTGTATTTGTTAATCTCCAATTCCAAATTTATCCCTCCCCATCTTTTCCCCTTCAGTAACCATAAGTTAATTTTCAATGTCTGTGAGTCTATTTCCATTTTATAAAAAAAGCTTGTGTCACTTTTTTAGATTCCATATATGAGTAATATATTTCTCTTTTTCTGTATGAGTCATTTCACTTAGTATAATTACTGAGTGAATTACTTAGTCATTTCACTTAGATAATCTCTAGGTTCATTGATGCTGTAAATGGTTTAGCCTTTTTATAGTAATATTCCATTGTAAATATTCCATTTTATAGTAGTATTCCATTGTAAATATCTATTTATTTGTCAATAGACTTGTTGGTTGCTTTCATGTCTAGGAGATTGTACCCAGTGCTGCTATGTACATTGGGGTACATGTATCTTTTTTAATTAGGTTTTTATCTTTTCTGGATATATGCCCAAAAGTGGGATTGCTGGTCATATAGGAACTCTATTTTTAGATTTTTAAGAAAACTCTATACCGTTCTCCCTAGTGGCTGCATCATTGTACATTCCCACCAGCAGACTAAGAGAGTTCTCTTTTCTTGGCACTCTCGCCACCATTTATTATTTGTAGATTAAAAAAAAATTTTTAATTTTATTTATTTTTTTATTTTTCTTTCTTTTTTTTTTTTTTTTAGACACAGGTTCGATCCCTGGGTTGGGAAGGTCCCCTGGAGAAGAAAATAGCAACCCGTTTCAGTATTCTTGCCTGGAGAATCCCATGGACAGAGGAGACTGGTGGGGCTACAGTCCATGGGGTTGCAAAGAGTTGGACACGACTGAAGTGACTTGGATGCATGCATGCAGGCATGTTAGATAGTTCAGTAGAATTTACATTTTACTCTTTGCTCTTATAATTGCTGTTCACATTCAGTTTTAGTTTGAATCTTAAATATCATTGGGAAAGTACATTTTGGTGGTGGGGAGTTTATACTATAGGCGTATAACACACATTCATTTCATGTGGGATGTTTCTTTCTTTCTTTTTTGGCCGTGCTGGATCTTTGTTGCTGCACAAGCTTTTCTCTAGTTGTGGCAAGCAGGAGCTACTCTCTGGTTGCTGTGCATGGGCTTCTCATTGAGATGGCTTTTCTTGTTGTGAAGCACAAGCTCTAGAGCCCATGGGCTTCAGTAGTTGTGGCACATGGGCTTGGCTGTCGTAGCTCCCAGGCTCTCGAGCACAGGCTCAGTATTTGTGGCCCGTGGGCCTAGTTGTCACATGGCGTGTGGGATCTTCCCAGACCACAAATCAAACCCATGTTTCCAGCATTGGCTGGAGAATTCTTTATCACTGAGTCACCAAGGAAGCCTTATTATTTGTAGATTTTTGTTAATGGTCATTCTGACTGGTGTAAGATTATACCTCATTGTAGTTTTGATTTACATTTCTCTAATAATTAGTGATGCATTTAATTGCATTTCTCTAATAATTAGTGATGTTGAGCATCTTTTCAGATGTCTGTAGGCCATCTTTAGGGCTTCTTTGAAGAAATGTCTATTTAGGTTTTCTGCCCATCTTTTGATTGGGTTGTTTGTTTGTTTTTATATTGAGCTCTAGGACCTGTTTGTATGTTTTAGAAATTAATCCCTTGTCACATCATTTGCAAATATTTTCTCTCATTCAGGAGATGTCTTTTCATATTATGGTTTCCTTTGCTGTGAAAAACCTTTTAAGTTTAATTAGGTCCTTTTTGTTTATTTTATTTTTGTTTCCATTACTCTGGGAGATAGATCTAAAAAAAGTTGCTGCAATTTATATCCAAGAGTATTCTGCCTATGTTTTTCTCTAGCAGTTATAGAGCATGTGGTCTTGCTTTTAGGCTTCCCTAGTGGCTCAGGTGGTAAAGAATCTGACTGTGATGTGGGAGACCTGGGTTCAGTCCTTGGGTTGGGAAGATCCCCTGGAGGAGGGCATGCAACTCACTCTAGTATTCTTGCCTGGAGAATCCCCATGGACAGAGGAGCCTGGCAGGCTACAGTCCATGGGGTCACAAAGAGTCAAATATGACTGAGCAACTAAGCACAGCACAGCATAGCTTAGGGTTTGCTGGGGCTTCCCGGGTGGCTCAGTGGTAAAGAATCCACCTGCCAGTGTAGGAGACGTGGGTTCAATACCTGAGTCAGGAAGACCCCATGGAGAAGGAAATGGCAACTCTCTCTAGTATTCTTGCCTGGGAAATCCCCTAGACAGAGAAAACTGACAGGCTACAGTCCATGGGATTGCAAAAGAGTCAGACACAACTTAGTGACTAAACAAAGGCAATAACATTAGGGTTTTCTATGTATACTATCATGTCATCTGTCAACAGTGACAGTTTTACTTCTTCCTTTCCAATCTAGATTACTTGATTTCTTCTTTCTGATTGTTGTGGCCACAGTTTCCAATAGAATGTTGAATAAAATGGTGACAGTGAGCATCCTAGTCTTGTTTCTGATTCTAAAAGAAATGCTTTCAGCTTTTTACCATTGAATATGATGTTAGCTGTGGGCTTGTCATATATAGCTTTTATTTTACTGAGGTATGTTCCCTCTGTGGGTTTCCCAGGTGGTGCTAGTGGTAAAGAACCCACCTGCCAGTGCAGGCAGCACAAGAGACACACGCTCGATCCCTGGGTCAGGAAGATCCCCTGGAGGAGATCTTGGCAACCCACTCCAGTATTCTTGCCTGGAGAATCCCATGGACAAAGGAGCCTGGTGGGCTACAGTCCAAAGCGTCCTGAAGAGCTGGACACAATGGAAGCGACTTAATATGCAGGCACACACCATGAAGTTTATATACAGCAATCTATACTTATATATGATTATTTTCAGTTGCTGATCTCTTAAGTCAAATGCATTTTAACGATTTTGTCTTTTATACCAAATCTGCTCCCCCCCCATATTTACTGTTTTAACATCATATTTTACATCATGTTGTTTTGTATATCCCTTAACTACTTATTGTAGCTATAGATGATTTTACTCCTTTTGTCTTTTAACCTTCCTACTAGCTTTATAAATGGTCCTACTACCTTTACTGTATATTTGCCTTTACCAAGTTTTTACTGATTTTTCCATCATACTTTCTATATTTCTAGCTGCAATCTTTTCTTTTTCACTTACAGAAGTCCCTTTAACATTTCTGGTGAAGCCAGTTTACTGATGCTAAACTCTTATATCTTTTGCTTGTCTGTAAAAATTTTGAACTCTCCATAAAATCTGAATGAAAGCCTTACCTGGTAGAATATTCTTGGTCATAGGTTTTCCTTTCATTACTTTAAATATATAGTGCCACTCCCTTCTGGTCTGCAGGGTTTCTACTGAAAAGTCAGCTGATAGCCTTATTTGTTGTTGTTGTTCAGTTGCTAAGTAATGTCTGACTCTCTGTGACCCCACGGACTGCAGCATGCCAGGCATTCCTGTCCCTCACTATCTTTTTGCCCAAGTTTGCCAAGTTCATGTCCATTAAGTCACTGATGTTGTTTAACCGTCTAACCATCTCATTCTCTGCCACCCTATTCTCCTTTTGCTTTCAATCTTCCCCAGGATGAGAGCCTTTTCCAATGAGTTGGCTGTTCACATCAGGTGACCAAAGTATTGGAGCTTCCACATCAGTCCCTCCAATGAGTACTCAAGGATGATCTCCTGTAGGATTGACTGGTTGGATCACCTTACTGTCCAAGGGACTCTCAAGAGTCTTCTACAGCACCACAATTCAGAAGCATCAATTCTTTGACACTCAGCCTTCTTTATGGTCTAACTCTTACATCCACACATGATTACTGGAAAGAACATAGCTTTGACTATACGGACCTTTGTCAGCAAAGTGATGTTTCTGGTTTTCAATACACTGTCTAGGTTTGTCATAGCTTTCCTTCCAAGAAGCAAGTAACTTCTAATTGCATGGCTGCAGTCACCATCCACAGTGATTTTGGAGCCCAAGAAAAGAAAATCTGTCACTACTTCCACTTTTTCCCCTTCTATTTGCCATGAAGTAGTGAGTCCAGATGCCATGATTCTAGCTTTATGAATGTTGAGTTTCAAATCAGTTTTTTCCCTCTCCTCTTTCACGTTCATCAAGAGGCTCTTTAGTTCCTCTTTGCTTCCTGCTATTAGAGCGGTATCATCTGCATATCTGAGGCTGTTGATATTTCTCCTAGCAATCTTGATTCCAGCTTGTAACTCACCCAGCCCAGCATTTCACATGATGTACTCTGCATATAAGGTAAATAAACAAGGTGACAGTGTACTCCTTTCCCAGTTTTGAACCAGTCAGTTGTTCCACATAAGGTTCTGACTGTCACTTCTTGACCTATGTACAGGTTTCTCAGCAGACAGGTAAGATGGTCTGGTATTCCCATGTGTTTTAGAATTTTCCACAGTTTGTTGTGATCCACACAATCTTCTTCTGCAAGAACACCAAAATTGCAACTAGATGCTGCACAACCATTGGCAGGAGAATGTTGGGACCCACCAAAAAAGGGTACCCCACATCCAAGGGCAAAGGAGTAGCCACACAGGACAGTAGGAGAGGTGCAATCCCATTTAAAATCAAACCTCATACCCACCAGAGACGTTTGCAGGGCACAAACAAAACCTTGCGGGCACCAGGACCTAGGAATAGGAACAGTGAACCCCACAAGAAAATGAGCCAGACCTGCCTTTGGGTGTTTGAGTCTCCTGTGGAATCATGGGTCAGATGGCCTGCCACGGGGACAAGGGCTCTGGCAGCAGCTCCTGGGAGGCACAGCTTGTGGTGCAAGTCCCACTAGAGGATGTCACCATTAATCCCACCATAGAACCACCAGGTGGGCAATCCACAAACTGGAGAACAATTACACCAAAAAAGATCTCGCACTGTTGCAAAATTTCTAGGCCCCACAACAGACTTCCCAACCTGGGGATCCAGCAAAGGGACTGAGAATCCCCAGGGAACCTGACTTAGAAAGTCAGCAGGATTTGATCACAGATTTCCCTACTTTTTTCAATTTCAGTCTGAATTTGGCAATAAGGAGTTCATGATCTGAACCACAGTCAGCTCCCAGTCTTGTTTTTGCTGACTGTCTAGAGCTTCTCTGTCTTTGCAAAGACTTTAATCAATAGGATTTGGGTGTTGACCATCTGGTGATGCCCATGTGTAGAGTCTTCTCTTGTGTTGTTGGAAGAGGATGTTTGCTATGACCAATGCATTCTCTTGGCAGAACTATATTAGCCTTTGCCCTGCTTCATTCTATACTCCAAGGCCAAATTTGCCTGTTACTCCAGGTGTTTCTTGACTTCCTACTTATGCATTCCAGTCCTCTATAATGAAAAGGACATCTTTTGGGGGTTTAGTTCTAAAAGGTTTTGTAGGTCTTCATAGAACCATTCAACTTCAGCTTCTTCAGCATTTCTGGTCAGAGCATAGACTTGGATTATGATATTGAATGTTTTGCCTTGGAAAGGAACAGAGATCATTCTGTCATTTTTGAGATTGCATCCAATACTGCATTTTGGACTCTTTGTTGACTATGAGGGCTACTCCATTTCTTCTAAGGGATTCTTGCCCACAGTAGTGGATATAATGGTCATCTGAGTTAAATTCAATCATTTCAGTCCATTTAAGTTCGCTGATTCCTAAAATGTTGACGTTCACTCTTGCCATCTCCTGTTTGACCACTTCCAATCTACCTTGATTCATGGACATGACATTCCAGGTTCCTATGCAATTTTGCTCTTTACAGCATTGGACTTTGCTTCCATCACCAGTCACATCCACAACTGGGTGTTGTTTTTGCTTTGGCTCGATCTCTTCATTCTTTCTGGAGTTATTTCTCCACTGATCTCCAGTAGCATATTTGACACCAACCGACCTGGGGAGTTCATTTTTCAGTGTCATATCTTTTTGTCTTTTCATACTGTTCATGGGGTTCTCAAGGCAAGAATACTGAAGTGGTTTTCCATTCCCTTCTCCAGTGGACCACATTTTGTCAGGACTCTCCACCATGACCTGTGCATCTTGGGTGGCCCTACATGGCATGGCTCAGAGTTTCATTGAGTTAGACAGGGCTGTGGTCCATGTGATTAGACTGGTTAGTTTCTGTGACTGTGGTTTTCAGTCTGTCTGCCCTCTCATGGAGAAGGATAAGAGGCTTATGGGAATGGCAAACCACATCAGCATTCTTGCCTTGAGAACCCCATGAACAGTATGAAAAGGCAGAAAGGTATGACACTGAAAGATGAGCCTGCCCACCCCAGGTCAGTAAGTGTCCAGTATGCTACTGGAGAAGAACAGAGAAATAGCTCCAGAAAGAATGAAGAGGCTGAGCCAAAGCTGAAACGACACCCAATTGTGGATGTGCCTGGTGGTGAAAATAAAGTCCAAAGCTGTAAAGAATAATATTGCATAGGAACCTAGAATGTTAGGTCCATGAACCAAGGTAAATTGGAAGTGGTCACACAAGAGATGGCAAGAGTGCTGCTGCTGCTGCTAAGTCACTTCAGTCGTGTCCGACTCTGTGTGACCCCATAGACGGCAGGCTCCCCCGTCCCTGGGATTCTCCAAGCAAGAACACTGGAGTGGGTTGCCATTTCCTTCTCCAATGCATGAAAGTGAAAAGTGAAAGGGAAGTCGCTCAGTCCTGTCCGACTCTTCGCGACCCCATGGACCACAGCCTACCAGGCTCCCCTGTCCATGAGATTTTCCAGGCAAGAGTACTGGAGTGGGGTGCCATCGCCTTCTCCATGGCAAGAGTGAACACTGACATTTTCAGAATCAGTGAACTAAAATGGATGGGAATGGGCGAATTTAATTCAGATGACCATTATATCTATTACCATGGGCAAGAATCCCTTAGAAGAAATGGAGTAGCCCTCATAGTCAATGAAAGAGTCCAAAATGAAGTACTTGGGTGCAATCTCAAAAACAACAGAATGATGTGGGTTCATTTCCAAGGAAACCATTCAGTATCACAATAATCCAAGTCTATGCCCCAAACACTAATGCCAAAGGAGCTGTAATTGAATGGTTCTGTGAAGACCTCTAAGACCTTCTAGTACTAACACCCAAAAAAAAAAAAAAGTTCTTTTTATTTAGGGCACTGGAATGCAAACATAGGAAGTCAAGAGATACCTGGAATAACAGGCAAGTTTGGCCTTGGAGTGCCAAACAAGGCAGGGCAAAAGCTAACAGAGTTTTGCCAAGAGACTACACTGGTCATAGCAAACATCCTTTTCCAACAACACAAGAGACAGCTCTACACATGGACGTCACCAGACGGTCAATATAGAAATCAGATTGATTAAATTCTGTGCAGCTGAACATTAAGAAGCTCTATATCCATATCTATACTATACTCAATATCCTGTGATAAGCTGTAATCGAGAATATATATATATATATATACACATATAACTGAGTCTGTTTCCTGTACAGCAAAAACAACACCAGGATTAGGTTGATCCTGTTTGGAACTCTCTGTACTTCTTGATCCTGCATGTCTATTTTCTTTCCCAGGTTAGGGAAGCTTTCAACTATTATATCTTCAAATATGATCTCTGACCCTTCCTCTGTCTCTTCTTCTTTTGAGATCTCTATAAAGTGAATATTAGTATGTTTGATGTCTTTTGAGAGGTCCCTTAAACTGTCCTCACTTCTTTTTATTCTTTTTTGTATTCAGTTTGAAATGATTTCCACTACTGTGTTTTCAGTTCACTGATCCATTCCTCTGTATCATCTAATTTACTGTTGCTTCCTTTTAGTTATTTTTTTTATTTCAGTTATTGTATTTAGTTCTATTCAGTTCTTTTTTATATTTTCTAACTCTCAGTTTAAAAATTCTATCTATCAAAGGGAACACTCCTACACCATTGGTGGGAATGTACGTTGAGATAGCCACTGTGGAAAACAGTATGGAGTTTGCTCAGAAAACTAAAAATAGAATAACCATATGATCCAGCAACTCCACTCCTGGGCATACATCTGGACAAAACCATAATTCAAAAAGATGCATGCATCCCGATGTTCAGAGCAGCATTATTCACAGTATCCAAAGACATGGAAACAACCTAAATGTTCATCAACAGATGAATGGATAAAGATGTGGCATATATATATATATATACACACATAGAATTTACTCAACCATAAAAAACAACAAATTAGTGCCATTTGTAACAACACAGATGCAACTAAAGATTATCATACTAAATGGAGTAAGTCAAAAGGACAAATATGACATGATATCACTTATATGTGCAATTTGAAATATGACACAAATGAACCTCTCTATGAGACAGAGGACAAAATCAGGGACACAGAATAGACTGGTGCTTTTCAGGGGCAAGAGAGTTTGAAGAGTGTTAGAGAGGGAGTTTGGGATTAACAGATGCAAACTATTATACAGAGAATGCATAAACAACAGGGTCCTACCCTATAGCACAGGGAACTATATTCAATATTTCATGATAAGCCATAATTTATATAGCGAGAACATATATAAATATGTATATATATGTATAACTGAGTTTATTACTGTACAGCAATAGTTAACACATTGTAATTCAACTATACTTTAATAAAAAGTAAATTTAAAAAAATTCTATCTCTTATTCAGTTTGTCTATTCTTCTCCCAAGTTCTCTGAGCATTTTTACAAACATTGCCTTGAACTCTTTATCCAGTAGACTGCTTATCTCCACATCACTTAGTTCTTCTTCTGGGGTTTTATCTTCTTCCTTCATTTGGAACTTATTTCTGTCTCCTAACTCCACCTAATTTGTTATTTTTATTTCCATGTGTTTGGTAAGTTAATTTTATTTTCCAGTCTTAGAGAAATGGCCTTTTGTAGGAGATGCCCTATGCCTCCCAGCAGCACACTCCTCTACTCACCAGATCTATACACTCTATGGGTGTTTCCTATGTGGGCTGTGTGGCCCTTCTGTTGTGGTAGGCTAACTACTTTGGGTCATCTGGTACATGTGGCTGGTCCCTGGTCTGATTGGTTGCCAGGCCCTACTTTGTACAGAGACTGCTGGCTGCTGGTGGGTGGGGCTGGGTCACAAAGTGACTGGCTATGCAGCCCTGGTTCCCCAGGCTAGTGCTGGCCCACTGGTGAGTGAAACTGGGTTCCAGAGTCAAAGGCTGAGGGGCTGGGAGAAGTGGATCTAGTGTTGACATGTTGATGGTGGTGTCCATTCCCAATACAGCTGGCTGTGGGGTCTGAGATATCTCACACCTAGTGCTGACTCACTGGTTAGTGGGGCTGGATCCCAGGGCAACTGGCTGAGGATTCCACGGTGTCTTAGAGTTGGTTTCAGCCTGTTAGTTGGTGTGTCTGGCACCCTGGAAGGGCTTCCTGTGGTAATGTCAGCCTGCTGATGGGCAGATAAGTCCCTGAGTCTCTGGCTACAGGCCCCTGTATGTCCTGGAGTTGACCCCCTGGTGGACAGGGCTAGGTCCCAGCAACCAGCAGGGTAGCCCCAGAAGTCCATTACTAGTCCTGATGAACTGATGGGCAGGGCTAGATCCTAGGCCCTCTAGGGCAGCTGTGAGTTCATGCTGGTAGGAGGGGCTGCGTCCCTATCTGACTAGCTACTTAGCCTGAGGTTTCTCGGTTCATGTGCAAACCGGCTAGTGGACAAGGCTTTACCCAAGCGCTAATAAGCTAGAGAGAGGATTCCAAAATAATGCTTGCCACCACCTGGATCCTCATAGATGGCTGCTGTTTGGGAATGTGCTGTGCTGTGCTTAGTTGCTCAGTCATGTCCGACTCTTTGCAACCCCAAGAAAGTCAGCCCCCCAGGCTCCCCTGTCCATGAGGATTCTCTAAGCAAGAATACTAGAGAGGGTTGCCATGCCCTCCTCCAGGGGATCTTCCCAATCCAGGGATCAAACCCAGGTTTCCCACTTTGCAGGTAGATTCTTTACAGCCTGAGCCACCAGGGAAGCCCAAGAAAACTAGAATAGGTAGCCTATCCCTTCTCCAGGGGAACTTCCCAACCCAGGAGTCAAACTAGGGCCTCCTGCATTGCAGGTGGACTCTTTACCAACTGAGCTACTAGGGAAGGTTTAACCACCACCTAAACTGCTCAGAACTCCTTAAAACACCCATACCCCACCATACGCATTTTGCTTAAAGAAACAGGTGTTAGGAGGCATGAGGGGAAAATAGAACCTTCTGTACCACTTAGCAGATAGGATCACGTATCAGTCAGTGAATCTTCAGCTAATGACACCAGAACAAAAACATTCACTGCTTCCCCAAAGAGGATAAGAAACAATTCACTACTACAGATAGAAGAGTGGGATCCCACTTTATACATTGTGAAAACTGTGAGGACGGCTTCCACCTGTCCAGTCCCAAGGCGAGACTTTCTCCCTTACCCCAAAGGGCAGTTGGACTAGCTGATACCTCAACAAAATTTTAATATGAAAATTAAAACAGCAATTGAACATGGCCCCTACTCTTTACATTTTTTTTGTCACCATACATCTTTTATTTTATTTTATTTTATTTTTATTTTTACTTTATTTTACTTTACAATACTGTATTGGTTTTGCCATACATTAACATGAATCCACCATGGGTGTATATGAGCTCCCAATCCTGAATCCCCCTCCCACCTCCCACCCCATATCATCTCTCTGGATCATCCCCGTGTACCAGCCCCAAGCATCCTGTATCCTGTATCGAACATAGGCTGGTGCTTCGTTCTTACATGATAGTATACACATTTCAGTGCCATTCTCCCAAATCATACTCTTTACATTTTAAGCTTTCTCTTTCTGTATCTTTCCCTCCTAATTTTCATGAGGATAAAGGACAAGAAGCTGGATCTTTACCCTTTACCTTACAGTCTGTTTGGGCTAGCAAATTCCTAGCTGAGCCTTCTAAACAAAACAAGTTTCCAAACATGGGGCAGGGTGAGGAAGGAGGGAAGGCAGGAGAAATCAAAAGGATTTTACCCCTTCTTTCCCCAGTAGACCCTCCCTGATCCACAAGGGAACATTATCACCAACAACCATTGCACACCCACTGTATGCCTGTCATCTGCTAGGTCTTCAAAAGACGTTCTTCTCACATTCTGGTTGGGGAAGAAAATATGCAAAGTAGGAAACCTAAGTGTGGCTGTTGCTGAGAAATAGGTACAGGGCACAGGTGGAGATTCCGGAAGAAAGTCTGTAACAAGGGGGGGCAGAAAGAAATATTACAGGGAAGAGCCAATTCTGACTCCATGTTGGATCTGTTTCTTTAACTTTAACCTTTGCTTTTTACTGCTTTTGGTTATTTTGAGATATTTTCTCAGTCGGCTGGCTTTCTGAAAAAAGTCATAGTCCTTGCCTTAACACCTCATCTCTGATTCATTGGCCTACTGTGCAGCAAGCAGAGCAAGCTTGGACTCAGTGACAGAAAGACTTCATTTTTAAAAATAATGACTTTACAGAATAGCCATCATCAAAAAGTCTACAAACAATAAATGCTGGAGAGGGTGTGGAGAAAGGGAATGCTCCTACACTGTTGGTGGAAATGTAAATTGATACAGCCACTATGGAAGATGGTATGGAGGTTCCTTAAAACACTAGGAACAAAACCACCGTATGACCCAGCAATCCCACTCCTAGGCATATAACCCTGAGGAAACCAAAATTGAAAGAGACACATGTACCCCATTGTTCACTGCAGCACTATTTACAATAGCTAGAACATGGAAGCAACCTAGATGTCCATTGACAGATGAATGGATAAAGAAGTTGTGGTACATATACACAATGGAATCTTACTCAGCCATAAAAGGAATGCATTTGAGTCAGTTCTAATGAGGTAGATGAACCTAGAACGTATTATACAGAGTGAAGTAAGTCAGAAAGAGAAAGATAAATATTGTATTCTAATGCGTATATATGGAATCTAGAAAAATGGTACTGAAGAATTTATTTATAGGGCAGAAATGGAGAAACAGACATAAAGAATAGACTTATGGACATGGAGAGAGGGGAGGAGAGGGTGAGAATTATGGAAAGAGTAACATGGAAACTTACATTACCATATGTAAAATAGATAGCCAATAGGAATTTGCTGTATGGCTCAGGAAACTCAAACAGGGGCTCTGTATCAGCCTAGAGGGAGGGGGTGGGGAGGGAGATGGGAGGGAGGTTCAAAAGGGAGGGGATATACCTGTATACCTGTGGCTGATTCATGTTGAGGTTTGACAGAAAACAACAAAAATTCTGTAAAACAATTATCCTTCAATTAAAAAAAAAAAAACAAAACAGTGACTTTTGAGTGTTGTTAGATAAGTTGCCTTCCTAACCGAGGGAACAGGAGGAACACAGGTACTGAAGGGGATACACCCTGGTGCTGCTCTGGAAATGGCTAGAAAATAAGGGCTAAAGAGTCACTGAGGCAGGGACAGAGAAAGGAGAGTAAAGTGGGCAAATGTGCATATCATGAGAATTGACTTTCTTGAGAATGGATTGAGATTTCAGCAATAGACTTGGACAGAGATAAGGAGGCCTGATTTAGACAGAGAGAGGTATCAACCAACTGGAGTTGTGAAGGCCCTCCTGGTAACTGCTCCAATTGAGCTAGGAAGGAAGAGAGAGAAAGGAAAAGGACTCCAAAGTTCTTGGTGTCAGTAGCTGGGGGATAGGTGTTGACAGGCATCCTTTCTTTTGCCACAGTCTACCCAGCACATGCCGCCACCTATCTCTTACCTTGGGGGACTGTGACTATTTGGTAACTTGAGATGTTTGCAGATTTTTGTCTTTACTTCTCCTCTTACCTTGGGCATTTTTGGTTTGCCAAAGCAGAAGGAACTTGCCTGCAGGCTCTTTTCACAAGGACCTTTGCTTCCCAAAGCGCCTGAGCTGTTTATGGTTTTTGTTGAGGTGACCTGGAGGGTAGGAGAAGGAAGTAAAACAAGAAGAGTGCAGGATATAGCCTTTAAAAGAAGGACATTGCCCAAGGACATGGTCGAAGATGGCGGATGAGCCAACTCCCATTATAACACATCAGCAAGCTAAATAACAGTTTCAAGGCCAACCATAGGGTCAAAAGTAGGTAGCTGTCCCAATTTCTGGAAATTCTCATCCCTTCCCTAAAATATTTGGAATACTCCTCCCACACATTGTTGTTGTTTAGTCACTAAGTCCTGTTTCAGTTCAGTTCAGTTCAGTTGCTCAGTCGTGTCCAACTCTTGGTGACCCCATGACTGCAGCATGCCAGGCTACCCTATCCATCACCAACTCTCAGAGCTTACTCAAACTCATGTCCGTTGAGTCAGTGATGCCATCCAGCCATCTCATCCTCTGTCGTCCCCTTCTCCTTCTGCTTTCAATCTTTCCCAACATCAGGGTCTTTTCCAGTGAGTCAGTTCTTTGCATCAGGTGGCCAAAGTATTGGAGTTTCAGCTTCAGCAACAGTCCTTCCAATGAATATTCAGGACTGATTTCTTTTAGGATGAACTGGTTGGATCTCCTTGCAGTCCAAGGGACTCTCAAGAGTCTTCTCCAACACAACAGTTCAAAAGTTCAAAACTCTTCCAGTTGGTGGTGGCTTATTAGCTCCGTGTTCCTTACCAGGACCTCCTGTTGTAAAACAACTCATGCACATGGTTACTATGGTGCCTGGCCAGGGTGGGCAGTTTCAATCAGTGTGCTTCCCCTAACAACTCCCCCCAAGAGGCTTGGTACTCAAGATACTTCTTGGGAATTTGGTGGAGGTCTCTTTCTTCTGTAACTTTTTCCTGCTATGCATGGGCTAAGCCTGCCTAGTAGAGCAGAAGTCTCTCTATCTTATCTAAGTCAAAGTATTCTGTGCCTGAAACCAGCATTCACCCTTGTCGGAACAGCAATTTAGCTTGAAACTGTTGGGCCCTGTAAGAGATGAAATAGACAGATGAAATAGGCCTCCTGTTTGGAGGCCTAACAAGATGGTCATCACTGGGCCCTGGAAACAGAAGGCAACATTTGAGGTGAGGGCTGCAGGGTGTGTGACTTTCTTCTGATGGTAGTGAGGCAACAGAGCAGTGTTCCAGGAATCTTGTGCTCAGCCTGAAGTTACCATCCTTCACCAGCTTGGGGGCCCCAGTTCTGCAGAAGAACTCAAAGACATTGTTATGTGTATTTCTTGAGCAGGAACCAGGACCCAGCCTCAAGGCTATACCATCATTTGATTGCTCCTTCTTTATTTTCTGTTTCCCCTCCCTCCCATGATCAGCAACTGTTTGAATCTGCCCTTTGGGACTCAGGGAAGGTGAAGGAGGCTGAATGAAGCCTATATCCTACAAACAAGAAATGGGGAACGGAGAATGGATCTGTACTCCAGAGCCCCATGGAGTCCTGCTCAGTTTTAATTCAGAGAACTGGGCAACTATGACTCTGATCAATTCCTATCAAAATGGGGCACAGGACTGCCTCAGTTTGGAGAATAGACATGGAAATGGAAGTATTTCTGAGTTCCAAGTCTTAGATCTGAGTCTTGATGATTAAAATCTCAATACCTTGGTTTGCCATTTTGGTGTAACACACCCAATTAGAAGTAGTTAGAAAAGTGACAACTGGAATTTTAATAGACAATATAAATCTCATTTCTTTTCAGAATTGGCCTGAAACCCAGTCCAACTGGCACTTCAGGGAGACTTGTAGCCAGTTAGCCAGTTGTCTAGTTTTATAAAAAGTAAGGTTGCAGTTACTAGCTGCCAGCGGACATTGTGAAAATGTTCAGCGGCATCCAAGCCTGACACGACTCAGAAAACTCAAGCTTTTAGCAGTAGAAAGACTAGTCTGAAATTGCATCCATAGTGTCACCTAGTTATTTCCTTGGATGTCTGAACCATAGCTACTCTATCTTGACTTTTAACTGTAATATTCTCCTTAATAGCCAATGCAGATGTCACCCTAAGCGATGTCAGAGTTTCTCCAGGTATGAGAAGATATAAGAACTGGGACTCATAAAATCTCCTCCTGAAAAGATCTAACTATCTGAAGGCCTGTTCGCAAGCTTTCCCCATAGCACAGAGTGCCTTATTACTGATTTTTACCCTGAATTCCTTTCAAGGGTATTGAAGGTCAGCAGCTGCAGTGGCCATGATTTAATCTTTGAAGAGGTAAATGGCAAGTGCCAATTTCCAGTTGGCAGGGTTCCTTCTTGGTCATAAACTTGACCATGATTTGGGGGTAGGGGGGCATTTCATGACCATTTCATCCCACACTGGTGAGAATGCTCATTTTCAGGTCTGACAAAGATTTTGCTGACAGGCCATTCAATGTGCTGTTACTGGACTAGCCCATAAAATTGTATCCAAAATTCTCTGGACCACCTGTCTTACTAGGCTCTAGGTCCAGGAAAACATTCTCTCCTACTGCTTCTTCTGGTATCTAGAGTTACACTGTTACCATCATCTATCTCATATGCAACTATATATTATTTCATCAGAGACTCAGTCACACATCTGGCAGGGTTGTTGCTGCTTAGTCACTCAGTCCTGTCTGACTCTTTGCAACCCCATGACTGTTGCCTGCCAGGATCCTCTGTCCATTGGGTTCTCCAGACAAGAATACTGAAGTAAGTTGCCATTTCCTTCTCCAAGGTTTGCTCCTAGTGTGAAAGTGAAAATGTGAAAGTGCAGTCGCTCATTTGTGTCTGACTTTTGGCGAATCCATGGACTGTACCTACCAGGCTCCTCCATCCATGGGATTTTCCAGGCAAGATTACTGGAATGAGTTGCCATTTCCTTCTCCATTGGCAGTGTACGAATCAGCAATTTTGTAAAACAGGCGAAATACAAATAATATAGCCAGCAGTATTAGTAAAGTCATAAGTAAGAATTAAGCTAAGAGCTTCCATTAGATGTAGCCCAGTAAGAAGGAGCCTGGTAGGCTGCAGTCCATGGGGTCTCGAAGAGTCGGACATGACTGAGCGACTTCACTTTCACTTTTCACTTTCACACATTGGAGAAGGAAATGGCAACCCACTTCAGTGTTCTTGCCTGGAGAATCCCAGGGACAGGGGAGCCTGGTGGGCTGCCGTCTATGGGGTTGCACAGAGTCGGACACGACTGAAGCAACTTAGCAGCAGCAGTATATCCCAGGTCATCTGACTAAGACTATTCTGTAATCTTTATCTTCTAGGGAAATTGTATATTGGCACTGTCTATAAGGCACAAAGCCCAATTTTCTAGTGTTTATAGACTGATTATCATTAGTATAATATAATTCTTCCCAACATAGTTCAGTTCAGTCGCTCAGTCATGTCCGACTCTTTGCGACCCCATGAATTGCAGCATGCCAGGCCTCCCTGTTCATCACCATCTCCCGGAGTTCACTCAGACTCACGTCCATCGAGTCCGTGATGCCATCCAGCCATCTCATCCTCGGTCGTCCCCTTCTCGTTCTGCCCCCAATCCCTCCCAGCATCAGAGTCTTTTCCAATGAGTCAACTCTTTGCATGAGGTGGCCAAAGTATTGGAGCCTCAGCTTCAGCATCATTCCTTCCAAAGAAATCCCAGGGCTGATCTCCTTCAGAATGGATTGGTTGGATCTCCTTGCAGTCCAA